>QRFB01002898.1:9804-26910 GCA_008931105.1 Oenanthe javanica | reverse complement strand
TACAGTTCCATTCTCATCAAGTTTGTTTCTGTACACCCATTTTGCACCAACAACTGATCTATTTCTAGGTCTTGGTACAAGTTTCCACACTTTATTTCTCTCAAATTCATTCAATTCTTCTTGCATTACAATAATCCAATCAGGGTCTTGCAAGGCTTCCTCAATTTTCTTGGGTTCATTCTTTGAGAGAAAGCAGCTATAAAGACATTCATTTTAAGTAGCTGTTCTGGTTTGTACACCACTCTCAGGGTCACCAATTATTAAGTCAGGAGTGTGATCCCTTGTCCATTTTCTAGCTGAAGGAAGATTGTTTCTTGAACTTGAAGCTCCCCCTAAATCATTCGCATCTTCTGTATTTGAGTGAAATTCAAATGAAGAGGCTCCCCCTAAGTTGCTTGACTCTGACAAGGATTTAGAGTTGCCTGTTCCAGACCCTGATGAGTTAGACTCTGAATAACTTGATTCTGTCTGTCTAGACTCTGTCTGGGTACACCCTGAACTATTAGACTCTGAATTATTTGGAGTTGAATTTTCTGACTCCCCCTCAGAGTGTGCAGATTCCTATATTGTTTCAGGAGTTATTTGAGGGTCTTCATCCTCATCATCTTCAGTTATCTCAGAACTTTTTAGATTTTCAAATTCCAATGTAATAGACTCTGACTCATCCTACAGTCCTGTAAACTTTTTATCATCAAATGCAACATGAATAGATTCCATAACAATTTTGGTTCTAAGATTAAGCACTCTTAATGCCTTTGTGTTAGATGCATATCCAAGAAAAATTGATTCATCATCTTTGGCTTCAAATTTGCTTAGATTTTCAGGATGTACTTTCAGTAAAAATCACTTGCATCCAAACATGTGAAAGTGTTTCACACTTGACTTCTTATTCTTTATCATTTCATAGGGAGTCTTTCCATGCATGTTTATTAGAGTGCAGTTTTGAGTGAAACATGCTGTATTGACTGCCTCAGCCCAAAAATATACTGGTAGCTTAGACTCTGCCAACATTATCCTGACAGCTTCTATGAGTGTTCTATTCTTTCTCTTCACAACTCCATTTTTTTAGGAGTTCCTGGTGCAGAAAATTATTGAGTAATTCCCTTTGATGCACAGTAATCTTCCATGATTGAATTCTTGAATTCAGTTCCATTGTCACTCATTAGAATTCTTACTATTTTTTCTTTGATTTTGTTTCCAGAAAAGTGATATGGTCTATTATGAGTTGTGGAGCTTCATCCTTTGAATGTAGAAAGAAAACCCATGTGAACCTTGTAAAATCATCTATAATAACAAGAGTATATTTCTTTTTGTTAATTGACATCACATTTACTGGACCAAATAAATCAAGATGCAATAAATAAAAGGGTTCAGAAATGGTGTTAATTGTCTTGCTCTTGAAGGATGATTTCCTTTGCTTTCCAAGTTGACATGCTTCACAAAGTCCATCTTGCACAAAATCAACCTGTGGTAATCCTCTTACAAGATTCTGTTTAACCAACTTGTTGAGTGTTTTGAAGTTGATGTGTGACAGTTTCTTGTGCCATTTCCAGCTTTCTTCAGTTGAGGCCTTGCTATACAGACATGTGACTTCACTGTGTATGCAATCCTCCAAGCTGGCTTCATAAATGTTACCATGTCTGTGTCCTTTGAAAATCAGAATGCCTATTTCTTTATGAGTCACGAGACACTCATTGTTATCAAAACCAGTATGGTAACCTTTATCTCCAAGTTGACTTATGCTTATTAAATTGTGTTTTAAGCCATCAACTAGAGCTACTTCTTCAATGATGACATTCCCAAATACAATCTTGCCATATCCCAGTGTTTGTCCTTTGTTGCCATCTCTAAAGGATACTTCTGGGCCAGCCATTTCCACAAAGTATGTAAGCAAGGATTTCTTTCCAGTCATGTGTCCTGAGCATCCACTATCCAGGATTAGGGTTACATTCTTTACCCTGGTTCCCTGCATACATAAATAAACTAGTTAGATGTTTTGAGGACCCACACTGTTTTGGATCCCTTCTTACTAACTATAGGTGAAACAGGTTTATCAATTTTTTCTTTGAATTTACCTGTTTCTTTTGTTGCCTTAGACTCTTATGGAGTCTTAGCAGTGTCATACCAACTCTTATCAATAGATGATTTTAGCTCATAAAAATTGTAATACAAATCATGGTAGTCCTTACACATATAAATGGAATGAAATATGCTACCACAGTGATAGCAGGGCTTCTGTGTAGGGTAGTGGCTTTTCAGAGTCTGTGAAGGACTAGACTCTGATTTCTTCTCAATTTTTGCTTTACAGTCTATAGCTAAATGATTGTGGTTGCCACATCTATAACACTTCTTTCTAGGGACATTAGGATCCTTTTGATAATTATTGGCATTATTAATGCCTTCCTTACCATTCCTATTTCTCCTAGTTTTGGTAGACTCTGTAAAGTTCTTTAGCCTTACCATTAGCCTAGACTTAGATAAGTATCCTATGTTAATGTTTTTCTTAGACTTATTTACTCCTGTTTCATCTGTCTTTTTGTTAGTAACAGGGGGATTATTGACAAATGAGTTTGTAGTTTCAGTCTTTTCTTTAGGAGTTACAAACTTAACAGGAACACATGTACTTTTGTCTTTAGTCTTGTTAACTTGGCTAGTTTCTTTTATGTCATCATTCTCAATAGTGTGTCTTTTACATTGACTCTTGTCATAGCCTAGACCAGTAGTTTGACAAACATTTTGATTATTGAGAATTTCCTGAACTTTTCTACTAGAGTCTGTCCAGACTTTAAACATAAGTCTCTCTTCCTCTAGTTCTTTCTTAACATAGTCATAGGCTATCAAGATCTCAGTGTAATTATGATTATATTTCTCAGAATCCTTTTTGAACTGTTCCATTAATATTAACTCAGACTCTAAATGATTATTCATGTTTGTCAAAGTTAAATCTTCCTCTCTTAACCTTTCACTTTCACTAGTGAGAGATCCACAGTTTGTCATTATTTTATTAATCTCACTTTGCACAATTTGCATACTATTAGAGTCTAAATTAAGTAAGAATTAAGGAGTGAAGATTGATACCTGAGTTTTAGGAGATGAGGGTTCTTTGGGAGATTGTGATTTTCTTGAGGAGGATGCCATCAGTGCTAGATTTTCATAATCAATTTCATCCTCTGAGCTTGAATCTGCCCAATCCTTTCCTGTTGATAGAAGTCCTTTCCCTTTTCCTTGACTTTTTAATTTTCTGCATTCACTAGCAAAGGGCCCCAATATTCCACAGTTGAAACATTTGACCTTTGCTTTGTCAAGTTTGATAATTGTACTCTTGCTCTTCTCAACCTTCTCATCTTCCTTCTTGAATGATGGCCTCTTGCTAAACTTACCAGTTCTTTTGTTAAATTTCATGTTTTTGAAATTTTTAGCAAACATAGCCATCATCATTTGACTTAGATCAATTTCTTCATCAAAATCAGTGTCTGTGTCAGTAGACTCTGACTCCTCAACAGCTTTACCATTTTTCCTTGAATCCTTGATTCTAGCTTCTGTGGGTTTTTCCAGTTGTTCTTTCTCAGACTCCATTAAGAGTGCCACATATTTTGTCTTCATAGATTTCTTATTTTTTTCTCTGTTGCATCTCTAAATCATATGTCTTGAGTCTTCCATACAATTCTTCTAGAGTTATGTCATCCAAATCTCTAGCTTCCCTTATGGCTGTTGTTTTATTGTCCTANCTCTGTTGCATCTCCAAATCATATGTCTTGAGTCTTCCATACAATTCTTCTAGAGTTATGTCATCCAAATCTCTAGCTTCCCTTATGACTGTTGTCTTATTGTCCTACTCTTCAGGAAGTGATCTCAGAAACTTGGTATTAGTATCTTCAGAATCATAAACCTTACCAAGCATAGCCATCTCATTCAGGAGTTTTGTAAACCTATCATACATCTCCATAATAGATTCCCCAGCTTTAGCTTCAAAATACTCATACTCTTGAATTAGTAAAGACCTAGCATTCTTCTTGACATCTTTAGTCCCATGACAGTGCACTTCAAGTTTTGTCCACATCTCTTTAGCAGTGGTGCATGATATAACACAATTTGTAAAAACAGAATCCAAACTGTTAAAGAGAATGTTTTTGACTTTTGCCTCCTTAAGGACATTCTCCTTGTCCTCTTTTGTCCATTCAGCCTTTGGTTTTTCAATGAAGTGTTCTTCAGTTACTTTACCATCTTCAATGGTTTGAGGCACAAGCTTTAAGGGCATATAGGGTCTTTCATGAATCCTATCAAGATAGTCAGGGTTTGTAGCTTCTAGATGGTGCAACTTCTTAACCTTCTAGTGGGTGAATTCGTTTCTCTTAAGCATAGGAATCTTAAAATTGCCATATTTGTTTCCAGACATCTTTGATCGATTTTAAACTTTAGGCTCTGATACCAATTGTTTTCCCAGTTGTACAAGTAGAAGGGGGTTGAATACTTGTATTACTTTTTCTGCCTGATTAAAACCAACTCAATATGATTTACCAGATATGAATTAAGAACAAAGATTAAACACAAGATATGAATAAGTACTGTTTGTATTTTTGATGAGTAAATACAAAACTCTCCTAGGGTGTACACAAACCCTATTAGCTTCTCTATGTTATCACAACAACTCTCTCTATCTCTATGCTCTCACGAAGGTTCTCTTTTTTTCAATTAGGTTACATAGAGTTTATATAGAGAGCTACCTATCAACTATTAATAGAAAACAAATTATAATAGGAATAGAATTCCTAATTATTAGTTGACAGTTGCCTTCTGAAATTCTCTTTCCTTCTTATAGCATATCTCCAACATATCTGTCTTGATCTTCAAAGACTTTCCATTCCTGTGATCATCTTCCAAATATAACTTTAACTGTAAATACTCTGGAATCTTCAGATTCTGACAGATTATAGACTCTGATCATTTTTGTAGACTCAGATCATCTCTAGACTCTGATAGATTATAGACTCTGATCTTCATGCAGAATCTGGTTTCACTTTCTACATAAATTCTTCCAAGTACAAAAGCAATGAATGTTGATCATCTAGACTCTGATTATACATTTCAGAGACTAGAAGAACCTATTACATAATAGACTATGCTAGACCCTGTTCTAGTACTTTGTACATCATCAAATGAATATATTCCTAATAGATGGTTAGTGACTCCCCGATCTAAACCCCGGATTGGGAGGGCGTCACAGTAACGGTTACTTTTTATTAATTGTAGGCTGTAGACTCGTGTGTATTGTGAGCAAGTTTAACAAAATAGAAAATTTTACATACATTTTACTCACTTGTTTATTATAATCTATTTTTTATGGTAAAAATACTCTCAGAGCTCTCCAAGAACCCTAATTAATTTCTTCAAGCATTTTCTCTCTTCCATCTCAATAATTTTAAATGTTGCTCAATCAACTGTTCTAAGGGGACCAAAAGCAATTGCCTAAACCTTTGGTGATTCAAATTCCTGATAAGAAGGGTGTAGATGCTGACTACTACCCTGTGATGGACTTCTTGGAACAAAGTGAGCTTAGTTACATCCTGAAAGCATCCCCATTCATTCACATGGATGTTGTATCTCAGGCATGGAGTTCTGCAATAGTTGTTGATCTTTCTTAGGATCAACCAGGTAAAATAATATTTACCTTTGGTGATATTACTTTTTATGTCACTGTTGATATCATTAACTAAGTGTTTAGGTTGCCTATTAAAGAACCTTTTGATGAAACTATTCATAATTCTGAAATCAAAAGCATGCTTAAGACACTAGGTTATACTGCTATTTTAGATAACATGAGCATGTTAAGTAGGCCCTATTTGAGAAAAGAATGGTCTTTCTTTTTTGATCAAATTGCTAAGTATTTTACTGATAAATGTAATGGTTTTGATGATATTACTTTTATTACTTATGAAATTGGTCACAGTCTTCTATTTGACAAAGTGATTAACACTGGTGATATGTTGCTCACTCAAATGGGAGCTAAATTTAATAATGTATAGGAGGGGAGGAAGAAAGTCTATTACCATAGATTTCTCATGCTTCTCCTCAACCACTTCATTTCTAACATGTTTGCCAAGCTTGTAGATGATTGTTGTGTGCAGGCATACAAGCAATAAAGGAGGATATTCTCTGATATTAAGAGAATAGATGACAAAAAGAAGAATCTACCTGACATGGTAGATTCTATCTACAGTTCTTCTTTTTTTGGAGGTGAAGTGGTGCAGGAAAAACTAATGGAGACCCTTTGGAGAAATAGGTGGTTGAGAGAGTTTCTTTATTAAAATAAGGTCTTGATGCACCTGATTCTAACCTTGCAGCCAAGTCTATAGACTCTCAAAAGGCTACAGACTCTGATAAACCTAGGGATGCACCTTAGGATTCTCAAGTTAATTCACCTGAAAAGTCTTTTGCCAAAAAGTACAAGAGGTTGAGGAAGGCTTTTTCTTCACACACACAAAAGCCTGTAATTGTTATTAACCCCGTTTTGCAGGCAACAGATGCTCTCAAGGCTCCTGCAGGGCCATACTCTGAAAGTCAAAAATTTCCTGAACTAGAGTCTAATGTTATGTCAGAGTCTAGACTGCCTTTACACTCTGATCATGAAACATTTTGGGAAGGAATGCCACTAGATGCAGCCTCATGTCTCATAGACTCAATTATTACTCCAACTGATGAGGTGCTGCTATTCTTATATCTTTTGGTGGAACCAGTTGAAGATAGAGAGCAATATTAGATAAAATCGCATGTCTTGGATCTTTTTACTGCCTATGATTCCCTAAGAAAGAAAATAGAGATGTAGCTACAAATGTCTACATAAAATGTGGTCACAAATCTATATAGCTAACTCTTCAATTCTTTACCCCAAAGTTAAGCAGTTGGGGTCATAGAAGGCAAGACAAATGAATTTCTCAAAGCACTTGATGTGTCAGACTCTGAAAAACTAAAAATTAAGAAGGTCAAAAAGACCAAAACCCTTAAGAAGAGAGAGTCAGAGTCTGTTGCTGAGTTAAAAACTAATACTGAGCTGCCAGTTTTTGACTATGAAGTAATTTGGGATAATGGGATTATCTATATGAAAAACATTCAATGGATCTCCTATTTTCAGCCTCTTTCAAAGAAGGTGGTTGACTACATTGTCCACAAAGTAGGGAAAATGACAAACATCTATCTATATCCTACCCACCAGAGTAGGTTGGATCAATACAAGGGCTAGTACTACAAGAATGTAAGGAAAGAACTGTAGGAACTTTTCCATCTCACAGAAGCCCAGGCACTTAATGCAATCAATTCAAGGGCATATCATAGAAACATTAATGCATTAATCATTAAAAAACAATAGGAAGTAGAAGGTGATGGAAGGAAGCTGTGAGAAAGCACTAGTGCACCAGTGGTGACTATTGGTATAGGTGTTCAGCCTGTTTCACCCACACAAGAACCACATAGTCAGAGATTGGGTGATAGTGGGATAGTGGAGCATATTGATAGGTCTTCTTTGCCAACTCAAACAATTACTAATGAGAACCCCAATGATATGGGAGGACAGACTCTAATGGATGCTCATGAAGAAAATCAATAATCTATTCTATCACGGTCTATCTACCTTGAGAGGGAGTCTCATGCACCAATAGTCCAAAAAATGATACTAAGACTCTGGATTCTAATGAAGTAATACTGAAGTAGTCAGAATCTATAGTAGACCCTGAGACTGGAATACTAGAGCTAACAGACTCAGAAAAGAGAGAAGATGCTAGTGTGGATTCTGAGTCTATTGTTGCTCACCGCTTGGTGGAAACCCCTAGCCTTTAGACATCTGAAGGGGTTCCCCTCCATCAAGGTAGTTCAAGTATTGAAGAAAATTAAATCTCTCTTCACCCCTCTTCTATAGGACTTATGAGTGCACCCACCTAAATGAGTGAAAAATCAATAATGAGGGATTGACACTGGTCCAGGTAAAAAGAGAGGTAGAAGAGGCCTTAGCATGTCAGAGTGAGATTGAGAAAGTGGGTGCCCAACCCCATTGTGAGAATGATTGAATAGAGTTTCTTGAACCTAGCTTTAATTACTGGGACCAAGAATTTCCCAAGAGTTGGTCCAATGAGTTGAAGTAGGGGATGGATGAAAAATCATATTTTCTTATTTTTTTAGATTGGAAAGAAGGAGGAGGCTCTAGGTACTCAGAAATCATTCACACAGAGGCCACAACTTCATATGGTGGAGTCTCTAGATAGAAGGGCAGATAAAGTCAGGGAGGCTTTGGTGGATGCATCTCAAAATCAACCTGATGCTACAACTTTGAAGTCAGAACAACCTATCTTAATCATACCCATTCAGACAAGGCTTCCAGAGTCTACAGGTCCTGATCAATCTATTGAGGAGTCAGGGTCTATAGTACCTTGTGCGGTTTCAAAGTCTATACTTCCATCAGAGTCTGCCCCTCCTGTCACAAAAATTGAGCGTGTTGATGCTACTATGACTAATGATTCCACCTCTGAAGATGAAGGGGAGGTGAATCCATCTTTTAATTATTTTGATCTGGATTTTCCATAACATTAGGAAATAACACAGGCTAAAGGTATAGTTGATAGAGATACTTTTGAATGTATTCTGACAATACACTAATCTGAGAGGCTCAAGGCATTTCAAAAGAAGACTTTCTTGGCGGATCATGGTCATTAACCTTGTGAAGACCCTCATGTCTATTTTATTGAAGAAAGTAAAGCTATTGATGTTGAAATACAGGCTGAGAAGGAGAATGTTATTGAATAATTAGTTAAGGTGGTTGCATATATTTCTCATATTAACACTAAGTTGACTAGTGTGTATAATACTACAGCAAAACTCAAAACCACAATTGAAAGCTTAGGTCTCTTCAAATTCAGAATGATGTCTCTGTTAAAGTGTTTATTGCTGAAATCAAGGCCCAACAGACCACTCTTCAAAATTAAGTCTCTGCGCTTACTACCAAGGTGGATTTTGTTATTGCTACTCAGGCCAATATTTCTTCAGTGTTGGAAAATATTCTTTTGGCTGTCACAGGTGGTGATGATGTCAAAAAAAGGGAGAAGAAAGTTGGTTATTCCTCAAGGAGTAATAAGGATGATAGATGCAAAGATGATGATTCAAAGGGAGTCAAAAGGAGGAGAGATGATAATAATGAAGCTATTGATGGTTCTCATGTTCCTAAGGGTCTTGGTGGTGTGCATCAAAAAAAGTTTGGAGTATTTGTTAAAACACAATCACACCAGTCAGGGACTTGACATGGAAAATCAGGGTCTAAGTCAGACTCTAGTAAGGGAAAACAGAGTTCGGACTCTTATGAGACAAAGAAGGAAGAACTGAATGAGCCAAGTTATTGGAAATGTAATCAAAGTAATCTACAACTCAAGGCTAGAACTACTAAAGGGCTTGGCGGAATTTCCTCAAAAGATATAGACAAAATGATAAATTTGACTATTGATCCTCACTCAGTTAAAGATAAACAGTTTGAAAAGATCACCCAAAAGCATCTAAACAAGGTAGTGTCTGCTCAAATTATTTATAATGTTTTTGAAAAGAAGTTACCTGGAAATCAGTATCAAATTGAAAAGATCAGAACTGAGATGGTATGCTTTATGAAAGGAGGAACTGTAAGGTGGGTTAGCTAGCCAAACATCATTTTCTTCAAGCATGCTGTGGAATTATAGTATTTAAATTTCTCTTGTCTAGAGCAGCTGAAGTAAACATAAGCAAAGAAGAATTGACAAAGAAATGGTTGATAGAAATTGACAGAAAGCTGACTCTGCATAGACAGGCAAACAAACTAATGGAAAAATTGTCTCTAAAATATGTTTATGTTGAAGAGAAGAATCAAAACATGCCTTTGGAAGTAAAGGAAATCAAATGTGAAGGTAATTTTGGTCATTTCTTTAGATTTCAACCTATAGCAGGGAAGTCAAGTGTTTTGTTGCTCAAATATTTGAAAGATCAAGATTACAGTGCAAATGATTTGAGAGTAGCCTTCTGTCAGATTAAGTGTGATACAAAAGAAATGAAGAAACTCAATAAGTTTGTTGGTGAATCTCTGACAATTGTTGAAGAAAATATGTTGAAGTCATTTTTGACAAACAACACGTCCTTTGAGAAGATAAATTGAAAAGTAATTCTTTTTCCTTGTTATATATATATATATATATATAATGTCCTAGATTAATTATTTTATTCTTTAGTTTTGATATCATTAAGCCTTGATTTATGCTCAAGTTTATAAAGCATAAATTGGGGAGATTGTTAGGAATATATTCATTTAATGATGTACAGAATACTAGAACAAAGTTTATCATAGTTATATCTGTAATAGAATAAGTTTCTCTAGTCTCCGATCAAGTAAATGTAAATCAGAGTCTAGTTAGTCCCTGTACAGGTATCAAGGATATTTATATTTAGAAGATTTTCAGGAGAAATAAAACCAGAGTCTGGATGTTAATCAGAGTCTGAGAGTTGATCAGAATGTGTAGACTATTAGAGTCTATAGTCTGTCAGAGACTATCGATATAAAGGAAAGTCTTCGAAGATAAAGGCAAATATATTATAGATATGCTATGGGAAGGAATGAGAGTTACAGAAGGAAACTATCAGCTAATAGATAAGAATTTATTCCTGATTTATTGAAATTGTATTATTAGTTCATAGGCAGCTCTCTATATAAACACTCTATGTAACCTAATTTATTTGTCAAAGTTTTGTGAGAACATAGAGATAGAGAGAGTTGCTGTGAAAACACATAGTAGCTGCTAGGGTTTGTGTACACCCTAGGTGAATTTGTATTTATTCATCATTAATATAAACAGTATTCATTCATTTCTTTGTGTTTGATCTTTGTTCTTACTTCGAAGCTTAAATATATATTAAGTTGATTTTAATCAAGCAAAAAGTAGACATAAGTATTCAACCCCCTTCTACTTGTGTAACTGAGATAATAGATCTGCAGTGTGAGCTCTATTCCATTTTTTTCATGAGCTACACCTCTTTCATTTGAGCTAGTTTCTTCCTGATTTGAGTGGTTTACATTTGTTGATGATCCTTGAGAAACTTCCCCTGAGTTGATGCTAGGGTTATATTAAGAATTCTAAAGTTGGATGTGACTGAAGTCTTCATTATTCCTTTCTTCATTTGTTCCATGAGAAATATCTACATGTGAATCCTCATGTGCCTCATCATTCTTTTCATTGTGAGAAGTTTATGTTTCCAATTCATTCTCAAATCTAGAAGTGTCACGGTTTTCACCCTCAAGATTCATTTCAGGAAACATGAAGTCATGAAAAGTCATATTGGTGCTCTCCATTACTTTTTGATGATCAATCACATATACATTTGTGCTCTCCATTTCAGGAATTGACAAGTAATTCTTTTATCCTTATAGAATTCAGTTAATATTGTATTTTTTAATTTTGTTCCATTATCACTCCTGATTGCCATCACAATAGTTGGACCTTTATCCAGTCTTTTCAAATTTTCAATAATGATATCAAGAGCTTCATCTTTTAAATGTAAGAATTCCACCCATGTGTATTGGGAGATGTCATCCACCATGACTAGTGGATATTTCTTTTTGGACATTGACATGACATTCACAGGACCAAAGAGATCCATATGAATTAGCTGTAGAAGTAGTGTGATTGATTTTATTGCCTTGCTTCTATGACTCGATCTTTTCATTTTTCCCTTTTGACATGCCTCACACAATCGTTCATTACAGAACTCAACTGGAGATAAGTCCTTCACTAATTCCCTTTTTACTAAAGAATTATTGTTCTTGAAATTCAAGTGAGATAATCTTTTGTGCCAAAACTAGCTTTCCTTTTCTGATCCGNTTCAAGTGAGATAATCTTTTGTGCCAAAACTAGTTTTCCTTTTCTGATCCATTGTTGTAGAAATAACAAATTTTATCCTTGTTTGTAGAATTCATATCATCTACAAACATGCTTCCTTTCCTTATACCATAAAGTGCAATCTCTTTGATTTTTTTGGTGAGAAATGAGGTACATTTCTTTATCAAATTCCACTTTCAAATCTTTGTTGCAAAATTGAGAAATGCTCAGTAAATTATGCTTCAATCCATCCACCAAGGCTACATCTTCAATGATAATATTTTCATGAATCAATTTTCCATATTCTATAGTAAAATAAATGATGTTGTCTCTAAAGGTTACCATTGGGCTAGCTGCCTCTTCATTGAATTGTGACAATAGGGCTTTGTCACCAGTCATGTGTCTTGAGCATTCTCTGTCCAAGATGCACATGACCTTCTTCTTGTTACCTGTGCCTTGTAATCAAAGAAATATGATGTTTTCTTTGGTACCCAAACTAGGTTGGATCCTTTTTGCTTAGTTGTGTACATGCTAGTATTTTTGTTGACAGCCTTAAACACCTCATCATGGAATTTCTCATTTTTCTTTTCTTTAACTTTAGTTCTACTGGTACTTCTAGTACTAGATGCATTCCTAGGTAATAGTGAGTGTCTTCTTCCTTTTATAGGACTAACAGACTTAGGCCTAATTATTTTAGTTTGCCCATATTGACTTCTAAATCCCTCAACAAATTATTTTTTAATTCTAAAGCAAGTATTCATCACATTCATGTTAGATGGAATGCATTTAAACTTATCACAGAAATTTTGATTATCATGCATTAGAGGCTTATCATATCCACAGACAAATTCAACATTTTTAATAACATGTTTCTTGCATACATGTGTAAGATGATGTGTTGAACCACAATTATTACAAATCTTTCTTGAAGTATTATGAACATGTGCATAGTTGTTATGTTTGTTAATGCCAACTTTGTCATATTTATTTGGTTTCTTCTTTTTAACATGCATGTTTTCAATTTTTTGTTTCTTTTTTGTTTTCTCTTCTAGGGTCGGTACAGACTTGGTCTTGACTACTTTCTCCTTTTCTTCAAGACAATGCTTGAGACTGTTAATCTCTTGTTCATCCTTACCATGTAACTATTTTTTTGTTAGGAATCTACATGTAATTTGATGATAACATAAATCTTAGAATCATAGAAATTTTATTTGATGTAACTGATCAATTGATATGAAAGTTATAAATATCAATTGATCAGGAAACCTTTTATCAGTTGAAGTGTTTATATGAATCAACT
The DNA here is from genome assembly GCA_008931105.1 of Oenanthe javanica. Taxonomy (NCBI): domain Eukaryota; kingdom Viridiplantae; phylum Streptophyta; class Magnoliopsida; order Apiales; family Apiaceae; genus Oenanthe; species Oenanthe javanica. The sequence continues at coordinate 13,740 of QRFB01002898.1, read as the reverse complement.
GATAATTTGGATTGTAGCATAGGTGTATTAAGTCTATTTCAATCGATAAGGTGTAAATCAATTGATATATTATTCATCAATTGATGTTAGAGTCGATTGATATAGATCATCAATTGATGTGTAAATTAAACTGTTAAATTGTAAATATTTGAAGACAGGAAATTACACAAGTGAAGGATGATCAATTGATATTGAAGCATCGATGGATGAGGGATCAATCGAAGAAGCCAAGTCAAGCATTGAAGACCATCAACTGATGTGAAGACCCATCGATTGATATATCGATTGATAACATCTATCAATCGATAAGTCATCTTTTATCAATCGATGGATATAAAGATCAATCGAAGAAGAACATCAGTTGATGGATTAAAGGATGGATCAATTGATATGCTTAACAGCAAATTATCAATTCATTGTGACAACACAGAAAGACTATCTGTTATAGATCCAGAGAACAAAAGCACACCTATGGAAGACAGTCTAGGGTGACTGTGAAGACTTAATCAGAAGTTGTCTTTCAAACCTTTTTCGAAAATAGAAAAAGGTAAAAAGGAAGGTAGGTAGAAACAATCCTAGAATAGGAATTGTAAAAGCACTCTTGTGATATATAAACAAGAGTAGCAACATTATTAGAAAACAGACAAGTTAGACGATATCTCTTAATCAACTATTCAAGCTTGAGAGCATATTTGTAAGAACAGTTGATTTGTTTTCTAATCTTGTAAACACAGCTAGGTTTCTTCTAACCTAGGAGCATTGAGCAAAAATATATATTGATGGAAAAACCAATCCATCAATAATTTTAAATCTCTTTGTTCAGTTTTATTTTTCAGCATTAATTTGTTCGAACTTATTCTCTTATTCTATCAAACATCAAGAACAAATATTAGAACACACAAAAAGTTTTAATATTTGTATTCAACCCCCCCTTCTACAAATATTGACATTGTTCTAAGGAATAACAATTGGTATCAGAGCAGGCTTTCAACATACAGAAAGTTTAAAGATCAAGAACAGTCAATATGGGTCAAAAAGATTCAGGTGTGAAAATTCCAGTTTTAGAGAAAGATGAATATTTTCCATGGAAGGTTAAAATGCATCTGCATCTTCTTTCTCTCGGCCCTTCTTATGTACACTGCATAGAGAAAGGTCCACATGTTCCCATGAAGCTAGTCACAGGTGTAAACCTTGATGGAACTCCTGCTCTTGACAAACATGTTCCAAAACTCATCTCTAAGTTCACAGAAGAGGATGAAAAATNAAGAAGGCCATGAACATTCTGTTCAATGGCCTAGATAAAGATATGTTTGACAATGTTATAAACTGTACTTCATCAAAAGAGGTATGGGATACACTTCAAACTCTGTGTGAAGGAACTGAACAGGTAAGGAAAAATAAGATGCAACTCTTGATTCAAAAATACGAATCATTTCATTTCAAGAGTGGAAAATCTATCAATGACACCTATAGCAGGTTTTAGAAGTTGTTAAATGGACTGAAGCTATATGGTAGGGTTTATGCAACTGAGGATACAAATCTAAAATTTCTTAGATCTCTTCCAAAAGAATGGAAACCAATGACTGTTTCCATTAGACAATCTCAGGACTTCAAGGATTTTACACTGGAGAAACTTTATGGTATTCTCAAGACATATGAGTTGGAAATCCAACAAGATGAAGAGATTGAGAAGAATCAAAGAAAAGAGAAAACTGTGGCTTTGGTAGTCAAGGGAAATGAAGAGAAGAAGGAAAATGGCTATGAAGAAGAGTCAGTCATGATGGCTGGTGATGCTGTTGAAGAATCATTCAAAAGAAAAGGTAAGAGCAAGTGTGAAGAAAATGATTCATGCTCTCTGGATGATTTGGATGAGATTGATGAGCACCTTGCATTTCTGTCAAGGAAGTTTTCAAAGCTAAAATTCAAGAGGAATCCTTTTGCTCAAAGGCCTGGATCCCAGTTTAGAAGCAACAATCAAAATAAAATTTTGGTTGATAGATCCAAATTCAAATGCTTTAACTGTGGATTGGCTGGTCATTTCTTGAATGAGTGCAGGAAGCCAAAACAAGAAAAGGCAAAGTCATATGAGGGTATTGATTATAAGAAGAAATACTTTGACCTTTTAAAACAAAAAGAAAAGGCTTTTGTAACTGAGGAGAAGGACTGGGCTGCTGAGGATAGTGATTCTGAAGAATATGTCAATCTTGCATTAATGGCCAATCATGAAGATGAAGAAGCTAGTTCAGCATCTAATCAGGTACTAGCTACCAACTTTTCCGAGCTTACATCTGAGGAATGCAATAGTACTATTAATGAAATGTCTAATGAACTGTACAATTTGCATGTCACTCTAAAATCTCTAAACAAAGAAAATCTCAAGTTAAAGAACACCATTGATGCCTTAACTGAGAGAAATATTTTTCTTGAAAATGAACTTGTTTGTTTAGACCTCAAGTTAAAGAACACCATTGATGCTAGGAATGAACTAGTAAACAGTTTGAAAAGAGAAGACTTGTTGAAAGAACAATTAGGGCAGGAAAGAAAGGATGCTAGGAATGAACTAGTAAACAGTTTGAAAAGAGAAGAATTGTTGAAAGAACAATTAGCTGAAGAAATTGAAACCATTAGCAAATGGAATAGGTCTGCTAAAACTGCCAAACAAATTATTGATGTTCAGGGTGTAGATACTCTAGGAGAACTCTCCAAATAAACAGGCAAGTCATTGACTAATACTTCAATGGATAAAGATCAATCGACTGCTAATCCTTCATCAACTGATAAGGATTATCAATCGATTGATGCTGAATCAATCGATAAGCATCCATCGACAAGTAAATCATCAATGGCTAATAAAAAGAACAAATTTAGCACTCCTATTAAGTTTGTTAAGGAAACTAAAAATCAAGTTGAGGATGAGGCTGAGAAAATCAACATAGGTAGCTTATCCAAGAAACAATTAAAAGAAAAATTAGAAAAGATAGCACCTGTGGAAATTACTCAACCTAAGTCTGAGAAAAAGAAAAAGAATAGGAATGGGAAGTAGGCATAAATAAGCACAACTACACTCCTGATATGTATGTCCCTAGAAAGGTATGTGCTAAATGTGGTAGTATAAATCATTTGTCCATGCAATGTAAGAATGAAAAGAAGTCTATATCTTCAAATGATTTAAATATACATGCCATGACTGCAAATGCCATGTTTACCAATCCTATGCTCATGAATGCCATGTCTTCTAATTTGGTTGCACCTAATGTTCATATGCCTTATGCACAAGTTCCATACATGTATAATCCCTTCTTTGCATATCCTAATATGAACATGCCTGGTATGCCATGGAACATGCCTAATGTAAATGATGAAATTCATGGAAATTCTGCCATGAGTTCTAAGGTGTCAAAGCCCCAGAAGTCAACTCCCAAAGTTAAAGTGGATTTAAACCCACCAAAACAAAAGGAACCTAAGTTGACAACAGGGGCTCAAGCTGCAACTAATAAAAGAGGACCCAAGGCAACTTGGGTACCAAAAGCAACTTGATTGTTTTATGTGTGTGCAGGGAAACAGGAAGAAAAATCTCTGGTATTTGGATAGTGGATGTTCAAGGCACATGACTGGAGATTTGTCCCTGCTCACAAAGTTTGTGGAAAAGGCTGGCCCAAGAGTTACTTTTGGAGATAACAGCAAAGGTTTTACTCTGGGATATGACTCTATTGCAAAAGAGAATGTTATCATTGAGTCTGTAGCACTAGTTGATGGATTGAAGCACAACTTGCTCAGTATCATTCAACTATGTGATAATGGAAATGGTGTATGGTTTACAACTGGATCATGCATTATAGCCAACAAAAAAACTGGTGAAATTCTCTTAGTTGGAGAAAGAAAAGGAAATGTCTATGTGGCTGATTTTCTCTCTGTAAAGGCAAATTCAATGACATG
>QRFB01002897.1:26902-52422 GCA_008931105.1 Oenanthe javanica | reverse complement strand
TGGTGATGGCATGGTCATGACTGAAGGTGAGGTTTGGGTTCGTCATCGGAATGTTCTCACGCCTGCTTTCTTTCCGGCCAACCTCAAGGTCACTTATTCTTTTTCTTTTAGAATATATCATTTTTATATGAGTAATACAATTTTAAATTAAGGTTATATTGTTTGAAGATTAACACATTATGGAAAGGGCATTTTTAATTAGTTGTTAGAGCATTTCATTTTTATGTCTGTGNCACATCATGGAAAGGGCATTTTTAATTTGTTGTTAGAGCTTTTCATTTTTATGTCTGTGATCATATAGTTGTCATACTATTAGAGGACGGAGTAAGAGCGTTTAAGTTTGAAAACGAAAATGATTAAGAATTATATATGATTATGTAGCCCTTGGCAAGCATAATGGTAGCATCAACAAATGAATTGCTAGAAAGATGGACCTCTATTATCAACTCAGGCCAGCAAGAAATCGATGTAGCAAAAGAAATCATAGCCACAGCCGGGGAGATTATAGCCAAGACAAGCTTTGGAATGGACTACGATAACGGTAAGAAGGTGCTTNATAGCCAAGACAAGTTTTGGAATGGACTACGAGAATGGTAAGAAGGTGTTCCATAAACTAAGGATCATGCAGCAAGTTCTGTTCGCTTCCAACCGTTATGTTGGAGTACCATTCAGCAAGTTTTTGTGTCTTAAGCAATACCGGGAAGCAAAAAGACTAGGTGATGAAATTGATGCCCTTCTTTTAGCGCTTATAAATGAAAGAATTAACTCAAAGAAAGATGGAGGTTACTCTACAGTTGTTGCTGGTCGTGGNTGGACTACGAGAATGGTAAGAAGGTGTTCCATAAACTAAGGATCATGCAGCAAGTTCTGTTCGCTTCCAACCGTTATGTTGGAGTACCATTCAGCAAGTTTTTGTGTCTTAAGCAATACCGGGAAGCAAAAAGACTAGGTGATGAAATTGATGCCCTTCTTTTAGCGCTTATAAATGAAAGAATTAACGCAAAGAAAAATGGAGGTAACTCTACAGTTGTTGCTGATCGTGAGAAGAATTTGCTGGACACAATGCTGGCTGATTATGAAAATGCAAAGTCATTAACAATTAAAGAGATGGTTGATGAGTGCAAAACGTTTTTCTTCGGAGGCCATGAAACAACAGCATTAGTACTTACATGGACTTTATTTCTCTTGGCCATGTATCCCGACTGGCAAAATCAACTTAGAGAAGAGATCAAACAAGTTGTAGGAGATCAAGTTGTAGATGTCAACATGCTTGCTGGACTGAAGAAGGTACATTACTTCATCAGACAATAATCCTTTAAAAATTTCATAATCATATTGATTTGTGTTTTCATATTTTATTTTTTCAATTTTGTTGTAGATGGGATGGGTAATGAATGAAGTTTTAAGATTATATCCACCTGCGCCTAACCTACAAAGACAAGCCAGGGATGACATTCAAGTAGACGGGGTGATTATCCCTAAAGGAACAAATTTCTCTATCGATGTACTGTCAATGATGCATGATCGTGGCTTTTGGGGCGACACAGTCCATGAATTCAGACCAGAGAGATTTGAGGCTGATAGCTTATATGGAGGATGCGAACACAAGATGGGGTATGTGCCTTTTGGTTTTGGAGGGAGGATGTGCATTGGTAGGAACCGCGCAATCATGGAGTACAAGATTGTGTTAACCTTAATTCTGAATAGGTTTTCGTTCTCGCTTTCACCTTACTACTGTCATTCCCCTGCTAACCTGTTGTCTCTTAGGCCTGCAAAGGGAATGCCCCTAGTAGTTCAACCTCTAAATTAGGTTGGCACGTACTTAATTGGTAGATTGATTTCGGTCAGATGTTTTTCAAATAAGGTTGACAATATAAATCAGAGGTATCTGGGACCTTTAATTGTGGCCAAGGGATGTTTTTTCGTTGCTAAATGACCTTTCATTTTCTTACTTATTCAAGTGTTTTTATTTATTGCGCGTGTGTGTGTGTGTGAGACTCATTTGCTTATTACCTAAGCTCCCATTTTAACTTGTATGCATGTATGATCATCTTTTTCAGCAGTAGCTAAAAAGTAAGAATTTTATATCAGAGCATGTTAAATCGTACTCCCCTGCTCTTCTATCTGACTTCGACACTTGTACCTTGTTAGTTCCCTTGGACTAGTATATATTTTTTAATAAACTATTCAGTGAAAACATAATCCAAAAATTCAGTCAGGGAGTTGAAATTAAAACAGTGTTTAAATGGTGATTAAGAATAGCCCTTACCAGCTCACCTTAATCTCACGAGAAAGAAAACACAGGAGGAAATAAATACAAACTTTTATTGATTTATCAAAGTGTACAAATGTTATCAACTATTTCTATAAACATATATGTATGCTATAATGATTAACAGAGGATCCAAAATATGAACCTTTACCTTCTCCACATTGATATACCAATGAAAATAGTAGTTATGTTCTGTATGCACTATTAGACCTTTTAAAACCTTGATTACAGTAGCAGAATCTGCTCATGGAAGATTTAGTTAACTTGATTAGTACAAGGACATTTGCACTATGCCTCCATTGCTGAAATGACGAAAATTTAATTGTATGAGGCGCCTTCTATTATTGTATTAGCCTATTAGGTTGTGGCAGGTACTGTCACAGGGATAGGCACAATCAATCTCCTTGGCGACCCTTCTCCCAAAATACCAATCACCGACAGCATCTGCAATTGTCTGCGAGAAAATTCTGGTAAATGATAATAGCAGAAACCCAGAAAACTCGCCGTGAAATTTGAATCAAAGCATAGTGTTTGATATTAATTTTAGGTTAGAGTCTTCTAGAAAATTTAGTAATTCATAACATATGGTGTTTGACTCTACAACTGCATCGCCATTGAACTAATAAATCCCATACTGGTGTGCTCCTAGAAGTTGCAACCAATAGAATATGCAAGTCTTAGAGTACATGCTTAATAAACTTGTTCACTTTAATGCATGAATAATTTTGATCATTAGCTCAATAAAAGACATGCTATATATCAATTTTTTCTGACAACTGAAAATCATTTTCCTTGCCTGATCAGTTGCACAAGGCAACATAGTAAAATCCTCATGAAAATTCAAATGTAACTTACACATCTCTCCTTTCATGATAAGCTAACTGTGGGCAAGGTTGGCTCAAGCCTATACCAGCCCACAGAAATTTGCTTTGCTTTAGAAGAGCAAGTCAAATTACCGTTCTGATCAACTCTTTTTTCTTTTCACAGAAACTTTAGCATGGGACGAAAACAGTCAAAGAAAAAAGTTATCATGCTCCTTGAAGTAATTTAGATTCCTAGCTCATAAGTTGTATGATGCACATTTTTTTTAATATTTTATTATTTGCATTTTAATATTTTATATTTTATATTTATATTTACAATAATATTTTTAATTTTATTTATTATCATGTGTCAAAATATTATTATATTACTCGTATTAATTGATTACTTGTATTTTCAGTTTAAAATGCGCACACATATATATTGAGATATTTTTATCTAACTTGTGAGAGTAATTTTTTAGTAACGTTTATTTATTTCTATTTTAATATTTCTTTTTTAACTTTGTGGGGATAACCACGCCATACCATACCAAATGAAGTTTCTTAAGCTTTTTTTCTTTTTCTTTTGCAAACTACTTGAGCTAATTATATTTAAGATATAATGTACCTTGTTGTGCACTCTTGGTGAGTCAGCTGCGTACCAAGTGTCTTGTGATTCACTCTGGCAGTGAGCAAAACAGGAATTTATAAACATTCCTCCCCTTCTTGAGTATTCATAGAAAATATACAAAGCTGCCAGCATTTCTTTCCTCAGTCCTGAACAACCGAACTGTTAACTAAATTTCTACTGTTAACTAAATTTCTAATCATATGAAGGATAAATCAATGTTAATAAAATCATCATTTCCGAAAAGACACAAGTGCCAAAAAAGGAACCTTGTAGAATATCTATCTGTACGGGAGTACATGCTGCTGGATTAAGCTTGCAGCGATTCCAATGTCCATGTGGATCAGCAGAAGGTGGCACAAATATATGATGAAACTGTGGACCGAAAAGTTTGTTTTCACTTCTTATTATTTCCCCACAATTAACTAGAAAACATCTAGGTTACAGATTCATAGGATTTGACAGGAAGGAAATGGAGAACTTGTCTTACTTGGTACACATCATATGCTGAATTTAAAACAAATAAAGGTGTCCTGATGTATCTCATTGCATGCTGCGGGAAGAAACACTGCAAGATAACTTCCTGTTACAAGTTAAACGCTTTATAATAGCTTAAACTAAATGAAGTGTTTTCCACTAGTCATACTTGGACAGGATAGTAGAGGGACATTGTGCAGTTTTTATCCAGGTTTTGTTCCACCCCCTGCAGCAATCACAGGTCGAATAAGATATTCCTACATTTGCTCATGAAAATTTAATAAACTTGTGGTACGTAACACAACATCAACCTTTACAGTGTTCTAGTTCCTCAAACTACAAAGAAACAATGATAACCTAGGTTATGATAAATCGATAGCCCATCTTCCTATACAATTTTAAACATTAACTTGTAAAAAAATGGCTGTATAAAGATGATACATCAATAACTGGAAAACAAACATGTCCAAATTTCTTTATTGACAAAATTGTATACCTGTAGGGAAATTAGGTCTTCATAAAACGTTCTTATAGTATGGTTCAACATAATGTCTCTCCTGCACAGGGGAAACCGCAAAATAAAGACAACGTAGGAAGTTATAGAATGCTACTTAAGATATGAGTAACCTACGCATCCAAGAAAAATCCGGCATCACTTAAACATTTGACACTTGCATTATTTGGCAGATAACTGGTGAAGTTATCACAGTGTAAAAAGACTGCCAGACCCCCTGCAGAGCACCCGGAAAGTAAAGCCTGAACGAAATGAAGCAAGATATAACTTGTATAAAAGCATGCAAGTGAACATATCTGAAATTGTATATACATCAAATCTTTTGTTCGCTAAAGCAAACACAGTTTCTTCAATCACATGTTGTACTCTGATATGGGATGAATCTCGAGGAGTTAAATTTTCAATTTATTCTAATTGTATTGCCTTTAGTCACCTTGATGAACCGACCAGTTGGTGCAAGCATTTGATTTCAAAGCAATGTGCAGCTTTTTAAAAAAAATAACATAACATTATACTAATTAATAAACTAAAATCCATGAATAGAAACAAAATAGAGTACCATATGAACTGAATATATCACCTTAAGCAGAGGACTACACCTTTTTTGCATATCGTAGACCTTTGGGAAGAAGATCTAGAATAACTGATCGCCAGATCCTTTGCCCTCTAAAATATAGTAATGATGTCTGTTTTCATTCCAAAGAAGAAATGAAAAAATAAAACATTATTAGTAAGCCTTATGACAACTGCAACTTCCTCTGTATATATTAGGAGGTTAGATAAATAACTCTACATTGTTTTGATCACATTAGCAGGTTCAAGTAAACTATATGCACTTTTAAGGAGTTGCAGATATTGCATCTTTCACACAGAAGATTCTAATCTCCATGGAAAACAAATATCATATGCAAATATGCAATGATATTTAGATGTTTCATTGTCATTAATATCTTGATATTCAGACGTTTCATTGTCATTAATATCTCGTTTTTCTTTTTAGGCAAAAGAAAAACGCTGATAAAAAGTCGCTAGTTTTTGGAGCAGATGTTAATTTCAACCTGTATATATAAAATGTTCAAAGAATATTGTATAGTGCAGCAACAGATGAATAGCTGTTAAAACTTCCTCTCTCTTTTTTTGCCAACTGAACAGCTATTTAAACTTTAAAGACACTTAGCCCTGGTAATACTATCCCAGATTACCAAGTCATGAATTCAAACCAAACAAATAAGATATGTGAGGACTAAATTAAATGAGTGTGTTTACAGAGCATATACCCCATTGTCAAATTTTGCATCCCCGGCAAACGAGGCTCCGTCACAATATCTGATCTTCACACGGTTCCAATTGTAAAAATCTGCCAATAAACACACACTTTCTATAGTTTACATTGTTACTAAATTAAACATCATAAAGTTCGATCCCATTCGAGTAAACAAAATTATTCAAAATATTTTCATAAAGAATTAATCCCTTAATAGATCGCATCATTGCTATAGCTAGAAATGCTCATCCCGGGGTGGCAAGCCATAGTACCACCATTAACACCAANTCTGTGGGATGTAACAATAAATGAAAGGTGATGAAGGAAATACAGTACTGTATTATTGCTTTATCGGGTAATGTGAACACAATTCTTTGATTGGACATCTTCGATACTCCTTCCGATACGTATCCATCTAGTACCTCTGTCCTATTTTACGTGGCGTGGGTCATTCGGTTTGTACCCATTACTAATTCAGAAGATAGTCCATGTATACGCCTAATTTGTTTTCACTTATTTTCTGAAGATAAGTGTTTATTTTTTATTTTAAAAATAATATTTGTTTTTAAAATTTTAAAATAAATATTTATTTTTAAAAAAATATAAAAATATAAAAAAATATATGAATTAAGTAACTTATTTTAAATTTAACAACCTCAAATGGCCACATAATAAACTATAATTAGGACTTATTTGTTTTAGGAGTATTTTAATATCTATAAATACACCTAAAACAAATTTATACATCTTTAACTTTTTTCAAACAAAATAATACTAGGAAAAGTCCAATAATGTCCTAAATTTAAATTTAGGATATTCTGAATAAATGGGTGCTACAACATTGTCCTAGAGGTGTCATCATGTGCCTTATTAATAGGGCATCAGTGTCCCNTGAGTAACCTACGCATCCAAGAAAAATCCGGCATCACTTAAACATTTGACACTTGCATTATTTGGCAGATAACTGGTGAAGTTATCACAGTGTAAAAAGACTGCCAGACCCCCTGCAGAGCACCCGGAAAGTAAAGCCTGAACGAAATGAAGCAAGATATAACTTGTATAAAAGCATGCAAGTGAACATATCTGAAATTGTATATACATCAAATCTTTTGTTCGCTAAAGCAAACACAGTTTCTTCAATCACATGTTGTACTCTGATATGGGATGAATCTCGAGGAGTTAAATTTTCAATTTATTCTAATTGTATTGCCTTTAGTCACCTTGATGAACCGACCAGTTGGTGCAAGCATTTGATTTCAAAGCAATGTGCAGCTTTTTAAAAAAAATAACATAACATTATACTAATTAATAAACTAAAATCCATGAATAGAAACAAAATAGAGTACCATATGAACTGAATATATCACCTTAAGCAGAGGACTACACCTTTTTTGCATATCGTAGACCTTTGGGAAGAAGATCTAGAATAACTGATCGCCAGATCCTTTGCCCTCTAAAATATAGTAATGATGTCTGTTTTCATTCCAAACAAGAAATGAAAAAATAAAACATTATTAGTAAGCATTATGACAACTGCAACTTCCTCTGTATATATTAGGAGGTTAGATAAATAACTCTACATTGTTTTGATCACATTAGCAGGTTCAAGTAAACTATATGCACTTTTAAGGAGTTGCAGATATTGCATCTTTCACACTGAAGATTCTAATCTCCATGGAAAACAAATATCATATGCAAATATGCAATGATATTTAGATGTTTCATTGTCATTAATATCTTGATATTCAGACGTTTCATTGTCATTAATATCTCATTTTTCTTTTTAGGCAAAAGAAAAACGCTGATAAAAAGTCGCTAGTTTTTGGAGCAGATGTTAATTTCAACCTGTATATATAAAATGTTCAAAGAATATTGTATAGTGCAGCAACAGATGAATAGCTGTTAAAACTTCCTCTCTCTTTTTTTGCCAACTGAACAGCTATTTAAACTTTAAAGACACTTAGCCCTGGTAATACTATCCCAGATTACCAAGTCATGAATTCAAACCAAACAAATAAGATATGTGAGGACTAAATTAAATGAGTGTGTTTACAGAGCATATACCCCATTGTCAAATTTTGCATCCCCGGCAAACGAGGCTCCGTCACAATATCTGATCTTCACACGGTTCCAATTGTAAAAATCTGCCAATAAACACACACTTTCTATAGTTTACATTGTTACTAAATTAAACATCATAAAGTTTGATCCCATTCGAGTAAACAAAATTATTCAAAATATTTTCATAAAGAATTAATCCCTTAATAGATAGCATCATTGCTATAGCTAGAAATGCTCATCCCGGGGTGGCAAGCCATAGTACCACCATTAACACAACGCTTAAATCAACAGGGCTGACTACATGGTTCTGATAACTACAGTGCTGTGTCATTGCTAACTAAGCGCTGTCGCGACGCTAACTAAAATTCATTGTTGACATGGCACCAATTCAGTGTTAACATGAGCTAGCCAGGGGCCAGGGTGTTATGGATTAAATGACCAGTAATGAGTATGTTCAGCCACATGCACCAGTCACCAGTAGTTGAGTTTTTTCTTGTAAACATGCATGTGGTGTNATGAATTAAGTAACTTATTTTAAATTTAACAACCTCAAATGGCCACATAATAAACTATAATTAGGACTTATTTGTTTTAGGAGTATTTTAATATCTATAAATACACCTAAAACAAATTTATACATCTTTAACTTTTTTCAAACAAAATAATACTAGGAAAAGTCCAATAATGTCCTAAATTTAAATTTAGGATATTCTGAATAAATGGGTGCTACAACATTGTCCTAGAGGTGTCATCATGTGCCTTATTAATAGGGCATCAGTGTCCCACTACACATGTCTCATTTCATTTTTATCAATAAAATATTCATTTCCCTTCCTTTTTTATACTTCAAATGTAATTCAAACATACTATTATTTTAATAATAGAACATGTGAATAAGGCAAATTGTTGAAGTTGTTGTATATATATAGTGTCCTAAATTAGTAGGATATTATATTTTATTATATTTATAAGGTATTTTACAGAATATTATTGGGCTTGCTCCAAGTTACTACCTCATATATAACTCGAATCTTCACTAAATTAGTATGAAGGCTAATTAATGAAACAGCACGAGAATGACTCAATTAATACGACTCTACATGGCTTATTTCACTAATTTTAATCATTTAAAATTACAGTAACAGAGTTACATTAGAACATTTCAGCGTTGTAATTGTTACGGTAACATTTATAAACATGACTCAAAATTTAAAATTCGAATTTAATAACATTCACGAACACGAATCGAAATCGGAAAAAGGAAAATGGTTTAGGTATATAATACGGAGTATTAAGGTGAGAGAGGTACTAGAACAAGGCAAAGGATAAAGGAATAAAACATTGACAGACCCAAGAAGGGAAAGAAAAAAAGTGCTACTACTATATCACTGTAACCATTTCACCATTAAGAGTAGTATTAATTAGTAATCAAAAACAGCAAATGACCCATTCAAAAAGAAGAAGAAAAAGAGTAAAAGCGCATAGATACTCGTACCTCGAACTGCAAAAGCCAATTGTTAAGTCCAGCTCCAAAACCTGTGTGCAGGTGGTAAGCTGGTAAACTTCCATCCAAGCAATAAGCGCCGAGACGTGAAGCATTTCCAACCAGACTCATCTTCACCACTAACCGCTCATCGGAATATATGTACCCTGGTGCGCACATTACCAATAGTGCTGCAGTAAACAACACTGCTACTTTTATTTTACTTTCCATTTTCTCACCCCCAGCTACTAATATTTAGATCTGCTAGGGGGAGAGAGGGAGAGAGAGTTACACAAGTTGTTGGATGTGGAGTAATACAGTCTATGGAGAGATATAAGGTGATTGAATGTGAGAGTAAGGAGATGAGTGGGAATAAGGAGGGAAAGGAAAAATGAGGGAAAACGATGGATGGTTTTTCATTTATACACACACGCCAAGGGATTCGTGTATTTTGTGTGTGTCTAAGTCTAATGCTCCAGTATACTCTGATTTAAAATATCCTCTGTTTCGTAATATTTGTTCGGTTGTTCCCAAGTTTCCACATTTTTTATCCTTATTTTTAATTAAAACTTTAATTTACGACCTCAAATAACTAATATATTGAATTTTTCCTAAATAATTAATGAAGAAAAGATTCTACTCATATAAAGAATCACTAGAAATTTGCAATTCGACGAAAACTTGTGGCGCCACTTATTGTCCGTTTATCTCGTATACATATAATTTAAAATTTCTTATTTGATTTAAAAAGAATCATTAATACATTGTTGGAGCACAATTTTTATTCTCACTAGAGAATTTACTCGTGATTCGTACACGGATAAAATTATAAAAAAATAAATAATTTATTTAAATTTTTAAAAATTTAAATCAATGCAAAAATTTATAAAATTCATAAAATATTTAAAAGTAATGTTTATTTATTAATTATAATAATCATAATTATAAATTTAAAATACATTTGAGAATAATAAAAATATTGAATGTTACATATATTTCAAAAACATAAGCAATCATCCCGCCTGAAAAAAATACAAATATGTCTAAAAATCAATTAATTTAATGCACGACATTTATTTTTATTTTAACGCGTATTTTTTTCAGAAGTAAAAACAATTAAAAATATGAGAAATTTACACAGCATATTTAAGAAAAAATCGAAAAAATTATAATTATATAGATTTAAGGGGTAAAGAAAACAATAATAACCAAACCATGATTCTTAACATAATATAAATCTCTCTATTATATAATAGCACAACACACAATTTTGGAAAAATATTTTATTCAATATAATTTTACTTTTATAACCAAACAAATTGTCCATTTCAACATCGCAAGTCATTAAATTTCAAGGATTAAATATTATAAATATTAACTTATATATATTCAAGCAGAAAAGCAAACATGCATGCTGTGCAACTACTTAAAGTTAGTCATCAACATGTTCATGCCATTCGAACAGTGAATCCCGCTACCCGAAGCCTGCAAATTAATTTATCAACTCATAAGATTCAAAATTCTTCCTTACATACATGTAAGAAGAACTCAATTAATCAACTTACTGTTGCCTCGTTGAATTAAGTTCATTAGCCGGAAAATTGACATATATATACCCTGAAACGTGGTAAAATTCTTAACTGATTAATTTATTGATTATTTCTTAATGCGTAAAGTTTATCTAATATTGAGATCCATAAAATTTTAATACATTTTGATAAGTATAACAAAAAATTAGTTAGTAAATCAATCTAATATAAGATGATAAAAAGATAATAAGTAACGGGGATAATTAGAATAAATCAACTTTTTTTCATTATTTTTCACTTCATATAGCTTAGTATTAATCCTTTTGGGTTTTCTTTTCATATTTGACTTGAATTTATTTTTTTTTGAAGAAATATTTGACTTGAAAATTTATAATCATATTTACATCTCATTTTTTAACAATATTTGAAAAAAGATGATTAAGTTGTATTACAAAATAATATATATCGTAAGAATCTATCACACCCACAAATTTTATCGAGTGATCTTTTAATTTTTTTAAGGAGTTAAAATAAAGAGAAATAAATATTAATTCTGCCAAAAGAGTTTAATACACAACTCATATATGTTTTATAATTTTTTTTAAATAATGGATATCTTATAATTGGAACATTAGATACATTTCAAGTAAATTTTATCATATAATAAATAAAATGATTGTATTTTAATATACATAATGTTTTTAGATACTATTTTGACATGCCTAGTCATTTATAATACGAAATAATTTTATTCAATATTTAAGAAAAGTTGTCTGAGATTTACCTCATGTTCTTTATTCTCTTAAAAAGAAATTATTTCTTTATAAAAAATAATATTACTTTATTAAGTTGTTTTGAACCCTCGATTATAGCCCGTAGAAATGCACAAAAAACCCTACTCAATATGAACAAAGTCTGGAAAACTAGGTCGGATTTAAGACTTTCAATGAACCCTATATTTTTAGGTGAAGTCCGGCATGACGTAGCAAAAAATTCACATTCGGCCCGATTCAATAAAAAGCTCGAGTTCGACCCAAACTGGATAAAAGCTTGAATAAAATATAATTATTAAATTATATATATGTGTGTGTGTGTAAGGTTCTACGGGGAACTCCTCTTATATGGGGAACTTGGGGAACCGTATAATAATAATTATTTTTTTAATATTAACATGTTCTACACTATGTTTTATATTATATTAGTCAATAAATGTTATGTAATTTATTTTTTAGTATGTTCTTAAACATATTTTTAATATGTTCTCTTTTATATTCTGTACTACTATAATTTTACATAACATACTTTCAATATTTTTATAAAATTATTAACATTAAAATAAACATCTAATTTACATAATTAAACCTTAATAATTAATTGGGTAAGGTCAAATTTTGAAAATTAGGTTTTTTTGTTAGTGGTTCTCACACTAATAATGGGTTCCTGTTTGAACCTTGGTGTGTGTGTGTGTGTGTGTATATATATATATATATATATATATGTTAAACAGTATGAGTGTTGCATAAGGGGGGTTGAATGTAACTTACAAAATTATCATTATTCTTGTTAACAACAAACAAGTCAGTAATAAAAGTAAGTTATGAAATGCAAACAACTAAGCAAACAATTGAAGACAGGTGTTTAACTTCAAAAAATAATTTTATTATCTTTTGTTTTGCTACAACTAACTAGAATGAGTATTCCAACTATAAAGAAACAATGAGCAATGAATTTGCTATTGTTTCTTACTTGAGAGAAAACCTAGCTCAGTTGCATAAGAAAAATACTTGTGAAATATGTGTATTTATACTGAAACACACATCTTACTTACATGTGCACTTTTCATTTGTCATAAAATAAAGCTCAAAATAGAAATTGTGCTTTTATGGTTTAACCTTGACTTCATTCCATTTGTAGATAAAGTTGTGCTCAGATGACAAAATTCTTTGACTCCTGGTGCATACCTTGTCTTTTTGTTTGTCTTTTCCCAAATTGCAGTAGTAGGCTTGACAGACTAGATAGTAATGTCTAAATCATTCTTTGCGTTTTCACTATCTAATCTACTACCTGTTTATGCCAGCTTCACTAAAAATTTACTGTCAACTTTTAGCTCCTCTTTGGTGACAGTATCTTTGGCTCCGCATATGCTGCTGTCAAGTCTTGATAGATCCTTGAAACTTACTGACTTCAAATCTGCTGTCAACTATCCCCGCCAAGTGTGTTATCTGTGAATTTTCATTATCCGCCAAGTTTACTGTCATTGGAATAGTTGTTGTCGCATGTTCCTCTGTGCTGTCACTTGAATATGCTGTCGTAGGTTTCAGTTGTAGAATGTTACTGTTAAAGTCTTGAATCATGCTGTGCCTGAACACTTTGTGAACTTTTACTTCATGGATCATGTTATTACATTTTTACAAGACAGTAACTATTAGACTTACTGTCACCTATTTTAACTATGTTAAATATACTGTTACAAGTGACAACAAAATATACTGTCAATATATATATATGACAATACATTTTACTTAATTAATTTCTAATTAATCTAAGTAACTTCTAGTTGATTACACCATAATCTCTAACAATGTATGTACATGTTACATTTATTACAAATTCAAAACTGTATAGACACATATATATTTACATATTAATGACTAAAAATAATTGAATATAATTATATTTATTATTTATAAATAAAATATATATTATGTACACAATTAATTGGTTGATTTTAATAAATTTTAACAAACTAATGTGTAAATGACAATATCTATGTTAGTGGATTATGTATCATTTAATATATATGCCTATATATATGTGTATTTTATTTAATTTATTTATAAAAAATTAATTGAATTTGAATAAAATCCAGCTCGGATCCGCTTCGGTACCCAATCTAAATTCAACCCAACCCAATCTGATCAAAGTCAATATCGTCCCGATCCCGGACCGATGAGCTTTTATTCATCTCTAGCAGCCTGTAATAGCACAACGATCCAAAAGAAGACAAAGAGTAAAATTATAAATTGCTGCATCATACGATCTTTGGGCCTTCTGTACTAAGAAAGCCTCATATCATTAGCCCAATAACATTTAACCCAATAAGAGGACCATGATGAAGTCCGACTTGTTCAATGTTGAGTTTTGATTTAAATTTGAAACTTTCAGGTATAATAAGTTAAAAAGTTATTTAAATTTTAAAAATAATATAAAATCAAAAATTGGTAATAGGTATTTTGTAGGATAATTTTTTTATTTTGAAAAAAAATCAATATTTTTATTTAAATTTATAATTATTTATGTACTTTTTATAACAAATAAATTATATATAATAATTAAAGTATTCAAATAAATTAAGTTATTATTTTTAATATTAAAATTTGTATTTTAAAAAGAAGAGAAAATTGACCTGAAGTCATCTTCAAGATACATAAATATATATTTTTTTATTCAATTTTAATTTAACCTTAGATAATATTCTGAACAGTAAATCTAAAAGGAATATATATTTAAAGAGATTAATATTTCTCAGGTTACCTCACGTTAGTTTTCTGAGATTAAAAAAAATCTAACATAAATACACGAGAGTATTATTTTAATTATAAAGAATTATATACAATTATAAAAATATTCTTATTAATAGATATTTAATCTTAGCTAATTTTTCTAAGTTAATCTCAGAAATTTATNGTATTATTTTAATTGTAAAAAATTATATAAAATTATAAAAATATTCACATTAATAAATATTTAATCTTAAATAATTTTTTTAAATTAATCTCAGGAATTTTATTCTCATATTTAAATTATTTTATTTTTATAATTAATAAATTGAATTTATTAAAACATGCCGTTTCACCCGCTAAAACTATATAAATTATTAATGAAAAGAATTATGAAATAATTAAACAAATAAATGCAGTATATATTTATTAATTAATAAATTAGTGAAATTAGAGTAAATTAATACTAATAATTACAAATTTGATTTAAATTCGGTCGGCACCTAAAATCTCTTCATAAATTTCTACCGCTGACTGCTAAGTTTGTACTACTTTCTAAAATTTTATGATTAGACTGTGGTAGAAGATAGGATATTTTACACACTACTGTAATCTGTTGGTATATGTATACATACAACTATATATAGCTAGATTTTACTATCAGTGATAAGAATTAAGAAACAACATTCAACCCCCTCCCAAATCTCACTCATCTAAACCCTAATTACAATTTGAGTTTCCATCAGTTAAAAACCCTAGAATTTTTCAATTTTATTTTTTACAGCATGGCTTCTGTGTNTAAGAAACAACATTCAACCCCCTCCCAAATCTCACTCATCTAAACCCTAATTACAATCTGAGTTTCCATCAATTCAAAACCCTAGAATTTTTCAATTTTTTTTACAGCATGGCTTCTGTGTCCACGACATGGTGTCCTAGCTCAGTTCAGCTCCGACTAGCCTTTACTTGTCGGAGACCGACGGCTCGGTTTGTTCGAATTCCTCGCCGACTGTTTTGTGTTGATGGAAATGGAAATGGAAATGCTACTGAGCCTGTACGTGTAGAGAATGATGCTTGGGTTAACTCGAATTCGAAAAGTTCCGGTGATGACTTTTCGGGATGGTCTGGTGTTAATGGTAGTCAATCCGATGAGTCGAAAGGGAATAAGTGGAATGGAGGTAAGATATGTGTATGTTGTGGTAATCAGTTTGTTGTTTGGGTTTGTGATTTGTTGAATTATGCCATTGTTATAGTTTGTGGTAGTTGAATACTTGAATTTGGTGAATTTCTTTTGGTAATTTACGGTTTTGATGGGTAAATGTATATTAATTGTAGCCTGTTCATATCAATTTATTGTAATATTTAATTAGTAATGCTAAGAGCGGAGTTCAGGCAAGTGTTTACGGATGAAGTTGTAGACTGTTAAATTTTGTAATTTGAGTGCTTTAGTATATTATTTATTAAGGATTTCATGCTTTTGGTATAGGTAATATCTCTTGACAACTAATAACGCTTTTAACGTAGTTTGTTATCAGGGATTGTGGGGGCTGGAGTTGCTGGAGTTGTTTTATTTGCTGGACTAACCTTTGCCGCATTGTCTATAAGCAAGAGAAATTCCAGTACGTACTTAAATACTTCCGTTTCTAACATTTGTAGGCTGTAGCTTTATTATTAGATACATATTTTATTATTGGTTTTTACAGAACCAGAAGAATTTATGTTGCCTTTGGAAACAAAGCAAGAGCTAGCATATGATACCGCTGATATTAATGATACTGCTGAGGAGCAAAAAATTGAGGTGAAGAGTCCAAAACTAGACACTGAAAATAGTGAATTCAGGGCAGGTATAGATCAGGATTCTTCTTCTGTTAAAGAGACTGATGATGGTATATCTGAATCTAGACTCAATCCCGATAAGGTTATGGCCAACTCAACTGATGTTGGTGATGTCACCTATGATAATTCCATTCAAGAAGATTTGCAAAATGAATGGGCTACTGATGACATACCTGTTGCTCCAGATGGTACTACAGAATCGGGAGGGAGACTTGCAGAAACTTCCAAGATAAATTCTGAATTGGAGGAGACTTCTAATGATTCTAGTACTAGTAGCACAAATTTAATTACTGACCTTCGGGAGGGAGTTCCCGGGTCCAATGAAACAGAATATTCCAAATTTTCACCGGAACTACCATCCAGTTCCATTGCTGACACTCCTATCACGCTTTTAGATTCTAATGTGTGGGTAAATGCAGAGATAGATATTGGTTTAGAGAATCAGGTATCGGGCCAAGAAGATATGGAGACTATAGGTTTGCAAGTAGAGAGCGAAGCTCCTAATGTAGTCAAAATGGTGGAAGTCTCAACTGGGCAAGTATCCCTAGAAAATAATGTACCTGAAGGTGGACCATCTTCGTCAAAACTGGTTTCTCCACTAGCTTATCCATTTGAAAATGAGCCAAGCGAGAATGGTTTCAATGATATGAAATGGAGCAGATCATTTTCTGACTCGAATTCTGGGAATATATCATTTTCTGTCGGCATGCCTGCTCCATCTGTAGTTTTTCCAGCTTTACAGGCATTTCCAGGGAAGGTTTTAGTTCCTGCAGTTGTTGATCAAGTTCAAGGGCAGGCATTAGCAGCTTTGCAAGTTTTAAAGGTAACTTGCTCTCTTTTTGCAGCAATTAGTGAAGTCGGTGTAAATGTAGAAATTGTGTTTTATCAACAAATTAACTTGGGTTACATTTCAGATAATGGTATCAGATATATGTGTTTAGGACTTCACAAGGAAAAAGTATATTGATATTCTTTAAGGAGCAAGACACATGAAAGTTTCTGAAGATTTTAATTCTTATATTTAAAGAACATTGCAATTAAATTAATTGGAGCTTACAGCTTAATACTTCTTGATATTTTGAGTTTTAAGTTAATGTTTAGTTTATGCTGGTGTTGAGATCAATGGGCGTGATTACTTCCACTGTTTCCAACCATCTTCTTTTCAACAAGTAAATAAGTTTTGCTTCCTTTCCTGTTGAATTCTGATATAATTTTTAACTGAATTGCCTCTTGCCAACATACTCACATCTCTGGTTTAAGTATTTTACTTGCTCTTGTCTTGCAGTCATGATCAGAAAGTGAGTATAGTTTGTCTCTAACATATTTATATGTTACACAACAATATTGTCCCCAAACTTTTTCACTCTGTTTTATTTTTCAACAAAATAGAAAATGATTTGAAAATATAAAATGTTATGTATTTCTAAGGTTTGAGTGCTTAATCTGCAAGAATAAACTTTTCAGGTCATTGAAGCTGATGCTCAACCTGGTGACTTGTGTACTCGTCGGGAATATGCTCGCTGGTTAGTCTCAGCCAGCAGTGCTCTATCTAGGTATGAATGTGCAGCATGTCCCTTGTATTTCAAACTATTGCAGGGAGATCAGCATGGTAATAGAAGAGAGTGTCCACACTTCATCATTTGAATATATATTGTTTCATATTTCTTGTAGGAACACTGTCTCCAAAGTTTACCCTGCAATGTGCATAGAAAATTTTACTGAGCTTGCCTTTGATGATGTTACACCTGAAGACCCTGATTTTCCTTCAATTCAAGGTGATGATAGTAAAAGATCTTTCTTGCTTGAAACTACGTTGTTGTGGTCTAATTTCTAAATGGCTTGGATCTCTCAGGCTTAGCAGAAGCTGGGCTTATTTCCAGCAAGCTTTCAAGACGTGACATGCATTCTACTCCTGAAGTTGAAGAGACTTCCCTCTGCTTCTGTCCTGAAAGGTAAACGTCTACATCGTTCAATCATTCTTTCGTTTTTAATTTTAAAATTTCTGCTTGATACTAATGCTCCTGAACCACCAATCCGTTGTAAAACAGATGTTGTAATTGTACAAATATCTTTAGGCTTTTCAATTAGTAGAGCTATATCTGTAACATTCCTTTGGGGAAATTCTGAACTTTGTTACTCTCCCAAAAAACAATTATATTTGGTGAAGAAAAAGAAATTCAATTGAACGCATAAATCTTAAAAGTAAACTTCAAATTACAAGACAAATAATCAACTTAATTACATAGCTCTACTTGCACATTGGTCAAACTTTAAATTTATTTAATCTAATACTTATAGATGTTGATGTAGGACAACTTTAAAAGCAATGATTTATGGAACAAAAACAAGAATAGATAGTACTTGGGTGAATTAACCGCAGAAAATCCCTACCCCAAGGGTTTCTCAACCGCAGAAGGGAGAAAGGGCGAAAGAGATCAATATAATATTCAAAGATATCTCAATAATTAAGTCTAATTAATATGTGGGGGGATTACATCACTTATATAGGAATAGAAAACCCTAGTAATATAACCTAATGGACTACCCGATAACAATTGGGCTTTATTATAAATAAGGTGCTTCCTTGATAAACTCGTAACCCCACATATAAAACATATAGATAAATACATATATATAGATAAACACACACACACACACACATATACTAATTAATGATNGTAACCCCACATATAAAACATATAGATAAATACATATATATAGATAAACACACACACACACACATATACTAATTAATGATATATATAAACTCTTCACTTCTGTTCCGCATCAGATGTGCACTATGATAAGTTGAAAATGAAAGGTCTCGGCTCCTGTAACTTACTCTTCACAACATTTTAGCCCCATTTGAGTTTCTATACCTTGGGGAAAACAAGGTTGATTCGGCAGTAAATGAAAGGCACATAGACAAGTGAACAAGAATATGACATGATAACGATATAAAGTTTACAGTATATGAAAACAGACTTGCTGAAGAGTTACGAACAGTGAAAGAGTAAAAACAGTATTCATAATGTGCTAAATGACAGTTTCAACCCTTAAGTTTAGATTTACATAAAGTCTATAAATACATTCCTAAGGTTGATAAAATTGCCGTTGAATCCTGGGATATTATGTATATGTTCCTTTGTAATTTCTTTGTGTTTATCTTTCGAGATCCATTGTGTCCTCAACCCTTTCCTTGCCTTCATGATATTTAATAAGATCCTTATTTTATCATTCATTGGGTCCAAATTTTCAACTTTAGGATCACATATTACATTTTAAACATTAAAGTNAATTGCAGAGCCTGATGAGTGACCAAGTGGAAGTATCTTATGAGAAGGAAAGGATAATTAAGTTGCGGAAGGATACAGAAATGGAAAATCAGGAGATCACCCGGCTACAACATGAACTGGAAGTGGAGAGAAAGGCTTTGGCTATGGCCAGGTATGCAGTTTAGAAACCGGAAAACTGATTTGTCATATATTTCAAGTGCCAGTCTTTTTGTGTGAACAAGGTCATGAATAAAATATGCTAGGACTAACTGTGAATGCCTGCTCAAGTTAACCAAGCATGAGCCCATAGAGGTAGTGATTGGATATATGATAAAGTGCTAGCATTCCTCTGTAAGGCCAATTTGAAAAATTAATATGTGTCATCTTTTAAAGCTGTTAGTCTGTTGAATTATTATCATGTTTTTGTTATATGCCTTGGTTACCTTACATATCAATCCCATGCTAGCTTTGCTCTATGTATGACCAGCACCAATTTGCTAATCCACAATCCGCCATGCAGGGCTTGGGCCGAAGATGAAGCGAAAAGAGCAAGAGAACAAGCTAAGGTGCTAGAAGAGGCTAGAGATCGCTGGGAGAGGCGTGGCATAAAAGTCATTGTTGATGATGACCTTAATGATGAGGCCAATGCTGGGGTTGCTTGGCTCAATGCTGGAACTGAAACATCAGTTGAAGGAACTGTTAGCAGAGCTGAAAGCTTGGTGGATAAGCTCAAGGCACTGGCATTTGATTTAAGAGGGAGATCCAAAGATACAATTGACATGGTCATACAAAAGATACTTGATTTGATATCTGTCTTAAAGGAGTGGATAGTGAAAACAAGGGGCAGCAGTGTAGAGCTAAAAGATGTTGCGGTTTCCAAAGCAGCAGGGTCTTTACAGGAGTTCCGACAGAGTTCAAGTGAGTTCATTTCAAATGCCAAGGAAAGGGCAAAGCGGGTTGCAGGAGATTGCAGGGATGGAGTTGAGAAACTTACACAAAAGTTCAAGACCTAAAAGCGTCATCATATCCTCTTCTTTTGGAGTGGTTCCTACAATCCGATTTTGCCTAGAGCTAAAAATCTATTTCTATACATACTTGTGTTATTTTTACCTGTAATGCCCGAGTATACTTCAGTGACCTGCCTGTGGTTATTTTTGTGTTGTACACACTGTATCCTACAGTCCAGTCAGGGGTCTAGAGTAACAGACTAACAGGTGTGTCTTGGTTGGACAAACTATGTAATGGTTATAGGAAATAATTGTCGAATCCCAAATTTAGGCCAATTGCTGAAAGACCCTTTTGGGGACAGAAGACCCAAGTCAATTTTTGTATTTTTTTTTCTGAAGAAAAAAGGAACTCTGTTCTGATAATAATATTGTGCTAGTATCAATTGTTAGTTTTATATGTCCAAATGGGTAAATACTATTATATATTCTCACTGCCATGTTAAATTGTCAAAAACTATGCAGGGGCTTCATGCTTGATCATGTATATCTACATCCTTTCAAATAAGGTTTAGTTAGGTACTACTGTAATATTTAGAAAGCTCCTAGATACTCAATTGAGTAGCTTTAGCACAGAATCCCACTTGTAGCGCACCTGATGCAAAGTTTGCACTTTTCTAGTAATATTTATAGTGCAAACTTGAGCCATGCACCAACTCTGGTATATATTAATCTGTATCTTGTCGACACTTTCTTGAGCATATTCTGAATATATAGCTAGCTAGCTAGCTACTATTCCACACAAANGTAATGCCCGAGTATACTTCAGTGACCTGCCTGTGGTTATTTTTGTGTTGTACACACTGTATCCTACAGTCCAGTCAGGGGTCTAGAGTAACAGACTAACAGGTGTGTCTTGGTTGGACAAACTATGTAATGGTTATAGGAAATAATTGTCGAATCCCAAATTTAGGCCAATTGCTTAAAGACCCTTTTGGGGACAGAAGACCCAAGTCAATTTTTGTATTTTTTTTTCTGAAGAAAAAAGGAACTCTGTTCTGATAATAATATTGTGCTAGTATCAATTGTTAGTTTTATATGTCCAAATGGGTAAATACTATTATATATTCTCACTGCCATGTTAAATTGTCAAAAACTATGCAGGGGCTTCATGCTTGATCATGTATATCTACATCCTTTCAAATAAGGTTTAGTTAGGTACTACTGTAATATTTAGAAAGCTCCTAGATACTCAATTGAGTAGCTTTAGCACAGAATCCCACTTGTAGCGCACCTGATGCAAAGTTTGCACTTTTCTAGTAATATTTATAGTGCAAACTCGAGCCATGCACCAACTCTGGTATATATTAATCTGTATCTTGTCGACACTTTCTTGAGCATATTCTGAATATATAGCTAGCTAGCTACTATTCCACACAAGATTTATATGGTACTCGTGGTTAGTTGGGTTTGGAGTTGACTTGTAACCAGACCAAGTATCACTTCCTCTTTCCACATTTTCTGCTGTTTTTCTCCTACACACTGTTTATCTCTCGTGGTTAGTATCTTGTTCTTTATATCACTTTCTGGTCTTACATGCACCCTCAACTTCAATCCCATTGTTTTATCGCTCTGGATTCTCCCAGGAGATGATGATTATACAGCTCTATTCAATTTAAACTACTACAGCCTTTTCCTGATCTTATTATATGCATGATGCACTTTCATTCACCAATTTGAAGGTCAGTCTTAAATCCTTAAAATGTAGGAGTATATATATAGATAGGATTATGTTTGAATAGAAATTAATAATGTTTACAGCTTACTAACAATGAACTACACACAAGTGAATCTTATATGTATGGTTAGGGTATTTTATTTGTATTTGTAGTGATCCCTATATCTGTGAATCATAAATTATATAGTATTTTTAGATTCTATGAAGAATCTCATATTTAATTTTAGTGATTCATGTATATTTATTTAATGAATCTTGGAGATGCTTTGCAGTAGAATTTGAACATATACATGTGCATGTTTTCTTTTAGGTTGTCGTTCTATTAAGATGTTGAATTGACTGAAAAATACCCTCTGCCTAAACACAATTTCTCAGTATCCAGTTTAGTGCTGGTATTATAAATTTATTCCCAATACATGTTAGTTAAGCCTATATATCCACTGTGTTTAACTTGAGAGCTATTATTGTTCATCTCTAAAATCGGAGACTATTTTATATGTTACATTTGTTAAGCACACCAACTTTGCTGATAGATTGAAAGGTCACCGAGATGGAAATGCAAGCTAGCAAAAAGTTGCTTCTCTAGCTCTTTTCTGGATGGATGCTAAATCACTCCTCGATCTTAGAACCAGAGAATCCCTAACCTAAAATGTCCATTTTCTGCTGCCTCCCTCTCCTTGAGTGTGTTTACTGTTTAGCATGTGCCAGTTGGGCATGGAAACGTTGTCTTCACACTGCAGGCCATGACAGTGAGACTTGGGGCCTAGCCAGTGCTCAAGAATTTGAGCCGGTGCCTCGGCTATGTCGGTACATACTAGCCATATATGAAGATGATATCAGGAACCCAAGGAGGGAACCGCCTGGAGGGTATGGGATTGATCCAGACTGGTTAATTCTGAAAAGAACTTATGAAGATACTAATGGACATTGCCCACCCTATATTTTGTATCTTGATCATGCCCATGTTGACATCGTTATTGCCATCAGAGGACTTAATTTGGCAAAGGAGAGCGATTACGCGGTACTACTGGATAATAAGTTAGGTAAGAGGCAGTTTGATGGTGGGTATGTTCATAATGGACTACTAAAAGCAGCTGGTTTAGTTTTGGATGCGGAGTGTGACTCTTTGAAGGAAATGATGAAGAAATACTCAAATTATACTTTAACTTTCACGGGGCATTCGCTTGGCTCTGGTGTGGCAGCATTGTTGGCCATGGTGGTAGTACAAAATCTTGATAGACTGGGTAATATATCTAGGAAGAGAGTCAGATGCTATGCTATTGCTCCTGCCCGGTGTATGTCTTTAAATTTGGCAGTGAGATATGCAGACGTTATCAATTCAATCGTGCTTCAGGCAAGTCTGTTCTTTTTGTTGCAGGTCTTAAATGTACAGTTTCTTTTCTGTTTGTTTCTGCTCTCAACTGTTTGTCCATCTGTTGATTATTTATCCAAACTTTGAAGTCTAGGTTGATATGTTGCTTCTTCATAGTTCTTTCCATAATTTAATCTATTATCCAATTATCCATGTTGTAGTATTGTTGTGCAATATTTCAGCTCGAGAAATGTATTGCTTAGTGATAGTGCTGATTCACTAGGTAGTAGTGATGATATTGTGATGACAGTAATAGTTCTGTAAGCTTTAGTATATATATATATACTCATCACATCTAAGCTGTTTATTTTGGTTCTTTGAGATGATCCTGCTACTTGAGTATAATTAAACTCGTACGGATTATGGGGACATTAGTCAGAGTTGGAATCACTAAATTTTACAAGTGAGGTTCATTTGTTGATTAATAACTGGCATGTTTTTCCTTTTTACTACTTGTATAAACCACTTTAGCTTGTGCCATAAGATCGTTATCTGGAGTACCTCAGGTTCTAGTTTATGAATCCCTTTATTTTTTAAGTGCAATTTTTTATGCGTCCATGTATATTATTTGTTTAATATGAGTTGAGCACATCTTGCTGGTTCCCATATATTAAGCTTGTTATTGGACTGCATAAGATATTTCAAACACTGAATAAATAATTGGACGCTTCTTTAATGAGATTGTGATCAATATTTCAATGTTTTGCATACCGGACCCTAATATTGGCTAATTTTTGTGTGAAAGCAGGATGACTTTCTGCCACGAACAGCCACCCCGTTGGAAGACGTATTCACGTCCCTTTTCTGGTAAATTAAACATTGAAATTTGTTACTTCTTGTTACCTCCTGCTGATGTCGAGGTCCTAAAGTTTATACAATACTTTTGCACATGCAAGATAATTTGTACTTTGTAGATTCTTCTCAACTGATTTACAAATAATAACCGTGCAAAGTTTGTAATCCTTTAATCATGGAAGACTTGTTAGAAGAAGGATTAATATCTATAAATGTTTTCCTTTTGCTAATTAATACTTGGTATCTATAAGTGTTTTTTCTTTACTGAAGTCTGCATAAATGATTGGTAGTTCAGTGAATTGATGATATATAAGATGCTTCAATAGTTTCTTCCTTCAATATTTTTGAATTTTAATGCAAGTCTTATATATCCAGTTTGCCCTGCACTCTATGCCTAAGGTGCATGAGAGATACATGCATTTCAGAGGAGAGGATGATCAGAGATCCTAGGAGGCTGTATGCACCTGGTCGCCTCTATCACATTGTCGAGCGAAAGCCCTTTAGGTATATACAAGTGCAATAAGCATAGACTTTATGCACTGAATCGATGGACTATTGATTACCATATAATCTGTTAAGAGAGAGAGAGAGAGAAAGAGGGAGAGGGAGAGAGAGAGATTAGAAAAATAGAACACACACATGTTTAGTAGTAGATATATTTGACAAGATGGTTGAGGATTCTGGTCTTCAGGATGTGCCCCAAATTGACTGTCTAATGTCAGCACTGTAGGAGTATTTCGTTATGTTTTGATTAATGATCAGTCTGAAATCTGAATGTTCCATGTGCATTGTATTTTTGCAGATGTGGAAGGTTCCTACCAGTTGTACGGACAGCAGTACCTGTAGATGGAAGATTTGAACGCATAGTCCTTTCCTGTAATGCTACTTCCGACCACGCCATTATTTGGATAGAGAGAGAAGCTAAAAGAGCTCTGGACGTGAGTTTGAATATCTTTCTTAACTGTAGTGGTTGATTTGACAAAGGCAAAATATATCACCTCAGCTCCTATCCTCCCCCCCCCCCCCCCC
>QRFB01002896.1:3603-50528 GCA_008931105.1 Oenanthe javanica | reverse complement strand
TTTAAACAAAGAAATCATACTAATAACTCTTGTTTGAACTATAAAGTATTTACTTATTAATACTACCACCTATATATATTTCTACATATACATAATATAAATATATTTTTTTAAGTTGTAGCTTAAATAATATACATATACAGGTTAAAATTTATCTTTTTACTATAAGATAAAATTTATGATCTTCCACTTGTTTTTTTAAAAAAAATCAACATTAAAATTTTCAATTTTTTTAATACATGACTAATATTAATAGATCTTAACATTTGTATAGTTGGATCATGAATTTTTTTTAATTAATACGAAGCTAATCGTGTAGATAACAAACATGCGATTTATCTTGTCTGAACTATAAAACTATCTTCTTATTATAAAGCATTGATATACATTTGTACATATGCATAGTATAAAAATATTTTTCAAGTTATAGGGTACAAAAATGAAAACTAGTTTAAAATATTAAAATAAATTGCATATTTGAAAATAAATTAATTATATTTTATATAAATATATTTCTATCTTTTAATTTTAATATTTAATAATTTAAATTAATAAATTAAATTTTCAAATAAATACATAACAAGTTTTAAAAAATTTGAAATCATAAATTTTGTAACAAAAAAATTTAAACAATAACCATATCATTATCATAAAAACAGTATCGCATAACACTAAAAAAAGAAATATTTATATTGTATTATTATAAATAAATTTGATTTTTTTTTTGTAATGGGTTTAGTGAACAATATTATTATTATTTTGTTTATATTTGAATTTATTAAAAATTGCAAGGCATTATTCAAATTTAATTAATATTATAATATATTTAAAATTCTTTTTTTAACGATCCAATATGAGGATGATAATATCTAGTTATTTTAGTGATGTATAAAAATATTTAAAAATTAATAAATTATATTTGTACAATTTTTAATATAAACCTTGTAAAATCAATACTTATTTTAAGATAAATTAATCATTTTACACAAATATCTCAACCCCTTTTAATCCCTCGATACTCCAACTCCCGCTTAAACTAATAATTCATTCCCCCCTTTACCAAATTTTTATTTCCCACACATCTCTTAACCACAAATACACCCTCTCATTTCACAGCCGCTCATTTCTCTTTCACAGCCGCCTTCTCATTTCAATCTCTCACTCCACCCCGTTCATAAGCTCTCTCAAATTCAATTGGTTTTTACCATCTATATTCATTGATTTACAGCTTCGATCTGAGACTTTGGTTTGAGACATATTCAAATTAGGGATTCTCAATTGATTAATTAAGGGTTCTTCATTTTATGTTCAATTGATTTCTTAGTTTATATTCTCTTTGATTTCATTTCAAATAATACTTTTTTCTCTTTGATTTCAGGCATTCGAATTAGTACTTGTTCAGTTTTTGTAGTTTGTTCAGTTTTAGTTTCGATTTTAAGGTAAAACCCGATTTCAACTATGTGATTTCGGTTTGTAGTTTTGTTTCGATTATTTATACAATTATTTATGTCCATTATCTTGATTTGGGGTTTTGTTTAAGTTAATATTGTCTCATTCGACGTATTCCAATCTTTCTTTGGTGGTGACAGCCTCTTTAGTGATGAGAGCCCATTTGGTGAGTTATGTGATAATATTATAGTCGGTTGTTGTGTTATTAACTCTATCTTACTTATTTATGGGTTTGTGAGGTCATGTTTGTTGAATATAATTGTTGACAAGTGTCTTGTTTATTATCAAGTGGTGGTGGTGGTAGCAGCAGGGGACAAAGGCAGAGGAAAGTAGAGGAGTTGTGCATCCCCTTGTACTCTCATTTGAGGACATTTACAGTGCTACCACAAAAAAGCTCTCACTTTCACATAATGTGATTTGATCGAAAAGGAATGGGTGAGTGAATTACTACAGTTTCTGGAGTTAATTATGGTAGTATATTAGGTTGTGTATGTGTGTGTGTTAGGATATATGTTCATGTCATGGTCTTATATTGAGATTTTGTTTATAACAATAAGGGATCAAAATCTGAGGCATCCATGAAGTGTACAGGTTTTCAGCGGTCTGGAATGAAGGTGTCAATCAGGCATCTAGGACCCTCTATGATTCAGTAAATTGTATGGTGCTTTGCTGGATCATTAATTAAATTTGAATTTTGTTTATGTAGTGTAATATTATGTGAATTTATGTATTGTAAGTATGTCATTGGCATTGCTTTAATGAGTATCATCAATAGTATTTTGATATTTTGAAAATCACTTGGAGATCATTGAATCATATAATTATATTCAACACCTTGCTTCCTGGGAAGAAGCTTCCCAATCAACTGTATTTATTGTGTTGGTCACTTATCTCATACTTGAGTAATTTTTTAGTAAATTTCGTTTTCATTTTCTATTATATGTTGGCAAAAGAATTCAAATGTATTTATTTAAAATGTGGCTTAGTCTTCATGTTTATGTATATTTTACGCATGTACAAGCAATGCAGATGCAGTGAAGTAGTGACTGCATGTAATCATATTGCACTGATGCTAGGCTTAATGTATAAGCTTTATTTAACTCCATTATATAACCACTACTTTCTTGTAACAGACATACTTGTATAGTTGTATCGATGAAGAAATAATTTTTATTACAAATATGTGGATTTATTAATGATAAAAATAGTAACACAGTTGTGTGGTTAGTACACTTCAATTACCTTGGTGGAATACTGAATCATCTTTATAAGTTTGCAGGGGATGGATAAAGTATGTATTGTCGTGTGTCTTAATTAATATTTGTTGCAATTATAATGGGTTGTAATAGGTACGCCAACTATGGGAAACCTATGAAAGCTTTCAACATTATAGCTCCCCAATTGTCAAGTGCAGTGGAGCAGCTGATGGTGTTACAAGAAGCTTTATATTCACTTGAAGCTCTAATTCAAGCTGCAAACATATTTCTTCTAAAAGTTAGAACTCTTATTTTAGCTGTAGTTCCAGAGGTATTCACCCACACATACTTGATCATAATGAATCCATCTATTATAATTTTCGTGAAATACACTTGCGACAAGATCCATCTAAATATTTTTTTATCTCTATCTATTACCTATTTTAATGCTTTAAACATTTGTTGATGGTAATGCTACTGAACTTTTCAGCATTGGTGAAGTGTATGGAGTGGCATGCCAAAGAAGAATTATTGGAGTTACATGTTGTAAATGCCAAAGACATGAAAATGGTTATAGAGATGGTTATGTATTCAATTTTTACATTAAAATTTTGTAAGACTCATAGAGATATGAGATTGCTATGTATGCCATTTTTACATAGAAATTCTAGATCAATTAGAAAATTTTGTATTGATAAATTTATTGATTCATTATTTGGTTGGGGGTATTATTTAAAGATCATTTTTTTGTGTACATAAACTATTGTCTAATATAGATAAACACAACACACACTATAAAATATTTCATCTTGTCCTAGTTATGTAAATAAAATAAATACAACGCATTAAAAGGAACAAAACTGTTGTCTATAGAGAACTACAACAACATTTCTTGGAATAAGAAATAATTATGAGAAAGGCCCTTATGTGTTGCATTTGTTTCTAAAAACACTTGTGAACTAAACTTTGTAACAATAGTATTGATTAACAAATTAGTTGTATAAAACTAGATAAAATAACTCTTTCTATTTGAAAAACCATTGTCTTCATCCATGACCAACAATATGTGTTATTTATAAATCACTTGACTGAATTAATTTCAGACAAGGGTTTTTAAACTTTATATTGTTTTTTCTAGGTGTTATATAACGGTTTCCATAACATGGGGCATTGGGGCATTGTCTTCTAATATATTGGACAACAGTTAGCATACCGTAGTATGAGGTGCATATCAGATGGCGCCTCAATACTCAACGGGCAAACAGGGTTTCAGACAATGAACAAAAACCGTTGTCTGATTCAGTTTTCCTTGTAATGTGGGAATCCTCATGAGTAAAACTACTGCTATTTCCAGGAGCACTTCTAACATTCGCCACAAATACATTGATGTTCATGTTTATCAAGAAATTAAACACATTGAAACTATTAGCATGCTGGATACCTATGTTGTTACCTTCTAAGATATTTGACTCTGTCTCTACAGATGTTTGCACATTTACCGAACTCTTAGCAGAAGAATCCTTAGTTTGAGTGGTAGCATCAACAACCTCTCCAAGTCCTAGGTTCGGTTGGTTTCTAGTGCTGTTAGATGTATTCCCAACCCTCTGTCTATGTCTAAAATTTGATGCAATTCATCAAAAGGAAGCTAAACTTCTACAAAATACATGCCCTTACCAGAACTTGGGAAACAAAGTACACTGCAACACTGTTCATATCGGGTAATGTTAGCGAGAACCTTCTAGAAGTGATGTCAAGTTGGAAGTGATTTTAATGTATTGTGTTGATTTGCAGCAGTCCCTCATTTATCTCCTCATCTTGATCTCAGATAACTTGATACACATCATCATTATATATGGTAAAGCGCATTTTGAAGCGTTTAAGCCTAAGGGCTTGGACCATTACTGAATTCATTCCCCATATCTCTGCTTGAACTGTGTTAATACCTTAAAATGACCCATGACAACCCATAACAGCCTTCCTTCCTCATATCTCATAATTACCCCTATCTTATTTGTGTTACCATTTTAAAGTGGTTGATCATGTTTAATGCTATGAATGTTGATTTTTACAAAATTCGGTTCAAGAGGACACCATACAATATCCATGCTTTGAGAAGAAAACTAGTATAGAAGAGATATAAAGGGGGATAATATGACACCAAAGAGGTTAAGAGTAAATAAATAGCACTGGGGATAATATTCATTATTAGTTATGAGTTGAATGAAACTTATAGAGGTGGAGTAAATGTATATGTTGAATTTCTTTTGCAGTTGTGAATGTAGTTAACTTGAATCTTTTTAACTAACTTTGTAGCTTAACTTATAAGTGTATGATTCTTTATGAAAGATGCAGAATTTAAAGCTTTTGTTGGACCCAAATCAAGCCTAGCCTATGTAATTATTTGTCTTGCTATAACATAGTTAATACTTCTATAATAGGGTAGTGACTTAGATAATTCTATGTATTATTGCAGATAGAAGTCTAATCAGATTGTATTTCAAGTTGTAAATAAAGTCAAGAATAAAGTATGTTAGAAGATTCAAGTTGAATCATGCAACAAGACAAAGAGGACTTTTTGGAGAAATAAGGAAAACAACTTGAGAATTCTACTAAGGCAATTACTCAGTCGAGAAGTCACCCATTAGAGAAGTCAGAATTGTGTAACTGGTTGAGAAGTCTCAAGACACACTCATTAGCTCAGTATTTGATCGAGAAGTCAGTCATTCGAAAAGTCAAAGTATTGAAGCCATTCGAGTAGTGTGAAATGTTACTCATTCGAGAAGTCCAGACAAACAATTCGAGAAGTTAGTAAAAGGAGCATTCGAGAAGTAGTAAAGTTGAGTCAATCGAGAAGTCACAGTTTCAAGTGTTCATTCGAGAAGTCTAGTCCAATCGAGAAGTCATCAAACAGATCATGTAATCGAGAAGTCTATTCATTCGAGAAGTCAATCACTTAAGGACTAATCGAGAAGTCACAGCTATTACTCAATCGAGAAATCAATCACTATGACTTCTCGAATCAATTTAAATAGAGTACTCGACTGCACCAAAGAGCTATTTTCTAGGAGAATTGCAGAAGAACAAGATAGATAATTTGCAGTGCAGGATAAGTCAAGCTTGTAAAGATAGAGACAAGTCTACAATGAAGCTGAGAAGATAGTCAAGACAAGTGACATAAGATATAAGGATGGATGTAGTAGACTGTCACAACAGTGTTAGCTATAAATAGATATTAGTCAAATGTAAAGTATGTCTTGTCTATTTTTAATTTTTTCCAAACTGTCTTATGTGAACATGTGCACAAGACATGTTGTCTATATATTTTATGCACAGCCACATTTGACAGTAGTCTTAGATTTCACATTGTAATCTGCCAAGAACAGGAAACTGAAGTTCAGTTTAAATTTCAGATTGTAGCAAAGATTTTTTCTAATACAATTAGATTGAAAGTTACATCTATGTTTATTTATTGTTCCATGATTTGTTAAATACTTTGATAAACACTTAACTTATTCAAAGATTCAAGTTATAAATTAGTTAATCAAATTTCATTGCATTTACAAAAGAAAAGAAAAAGGTTGAAGTATACATTCACCCCCCTCTGTAAACTTTTGAACTCATTATTCCTAACAAGTGGTATCAGAGCCAGGTTGTAAACATACATACAGACTAAAGATCAAGATGAGTTCTCAGAAGCTAAGCAGTATAAAGATTCCTACTTTTGACAGAGAAAATTACAACCTATGGAAGAGGAAAATGCTGATGTTCATAAAGGCTGCAAACTCCATGTACCCAGAAATATTGAATAATGGTCATTTCATGCTAGTAACACTAGTTCCTAATACTACTAGTGGGTCTGAAGTTATTCTTGCAATATAGATACCTAAGGACTCATCTCAGTACACAGATACAGAGAAGGAAAAAGTGTCTCTTGACAATAGTGTTATGCTTATATTAATTGAGTCACTGGACATTGTCATGTATAATAATATTATCAATTGCACATCTTCCAAACACATATGAGAGACTATAAAAATTCTGTATGAAGGAACTGAAGAGTTATGGGAAAATCAAAGGCAACTCCTTGTTTCTCAGTATGAAGCATTTATGTTAAAACCAAATGAAGGCATAACTGAAGTATTTGAGAGGTTCAACAAACTGATCAATGATCTTCAACTTCATGGGAAATACTATAAAACAAAGGAGAAAAATATGATGTTTTTGTTAACTCTCCCAGAGCACCTGGAGCACAAAATCTCGGCAATAAGAGAGGGAAGAGATTTAACAAAGCTCCCACTTGAGACACTCTATGGAATACTAAAGACATATGAGCTGGAATTTTATCAAAAAAAGGCCATTTTAGCAAATAGAGGAAAAATGGAAAATGTCTCAAATGCTTTGGTTGCTAAGGAATCATCAACAACTGAAAAGACTGGTACAAGCAAGAAGTTGAAATATGAAGAGTTTGAAGAGCAGGAATAGGAAGAGAAGGACTCTGTCAAGAGTGAATCAGGAGAAGAATACTTCTACACCATTGAAGAACTTGAAGGCATGGATGATAAAGCCATGGCCTTCATGGCAAAGAAGTTTGGAAATTTGAGGTTCAAAAGAAACAAAAGTTTTAAACTTAGACCAACCTTCAAGTAAAGGAAAAAATCCAACAAGAAGCAATACCAATGGAGGATACAAAACTGGAACATTTGATAGATCTAAGATAAGATGTTATAACTGTAATGAGCTTGGACAATTTGCAACAGAATGTAGAAAACCTAAAGCAAACAAAAATGACAAAGACTACTTGGAATTGGAGGCCAAGTATGAAGCTCTTCTCAAAAAGTAGACATAAAAGGCTTATATTGTTGAAGGAAAATGATGGGATGATACAGATGAAGATGAGGAGGAGGAATATGGGAATCTGGCACTCATGGCCAACTCACATGATGGAGCTCCATCCTCAAGTTCTCAGGTACCTTNCTCTCAGGTACCTTCTTTAATCTCTCTTGATATGTCAAATTCTCAATATAAGAAAACTGTGAAAGAATTGAGCATTGAAATGTTTAACATTCACACCAGTATGACTGCTACATATGAGGAAATTGCTAGGTTAGTAAAAGTTAATGATGAATTGACTACTAGGAATGAGACTCTAGAATTGTCCCTGATAACTCTGGAAAACTTGAAACAGGAAAATGAGTATCTCAAAAACAAAGTTGTTTGTTCTGAACAAATTAAAAAATTTCTTAAAGAACAAATTTCTGAAAATGAATTGAAAATCAGATCTTATCAAAACTCAGCCACTGTTGTCCAAGAGTTCCATGAGAAGAATAAGGAAAACTCTAGAATTGGAGTTGGCTTTGATTATGAGAATCTCAAAAAAAAGAAATCTGCTTCAACAAAAGGCAAGAAAGTTGAAATCCTTGGAAATCCTCACATTTTGAAAAATGTTAAGGAACCAATTTTTAAGAAAGAAACTGTTGAATTTGATGAGGTCAGTATGGTCATCAAACAACAGTTGAATGATGAGGATAAGGAAGCAACAAAAAGAAATGAGCCCTCTATTGAAAAAGAAGAACCCATAATCAAAATCAAGTTCATTCCTGTTCAAACTGAAACAAAACAAAATGCTCAGAAAAATGACAACATGCATANATGCTATGCATGCTAAAAAGAAAAAGGCTAATAGAAATGGAAAAATAGGCATCAACAAACACAACAATTATGCACCTGTTCATAATGCACCTAGAAAGATTTATAAAAACTGTGGTTCAACAAATCATCTCACTCATATGTGCAAGAAACCTGTTGTTGAAAATGATGAATTTGCCTGTGGTTATGTAAAACCTTTGATGCATGATGATCATAAATTTTGTGACAAATTTGATTGTATGCCATGTAACATGAATATCATGAATACCTATTTTAGGCTCAGGAAACAGTTTATTGATGGATGCATAAGTCAGAATCTGAACATCAATAATCCTAGGCCTAAATCTGCTAGTCCTGTAAAGCATAGAAAACATTCCATGTCACCTAAGCATGCATCTAGTTTTGAAAGTACTAATCAAGCTAAAAGTCAGAATAGGAAAAATGAGAACATGCATGTGCATGCAACTAAAAATGCTAAAAATAGGAATGACATTCATGTAACTAAGCATAAAGGACCCAACCTTGTTTGGGTACCAAAAAAAACTTGATTTGTGTTTGTTTGCAGGGCACAGGTAAGAAGAAGGTCATGTGGATTTTGGACAGTGGATGTTCAAGGCATATGACTGGTGACAAGGCCCTGCTGTCACAGTTCAAAGAAGAGGCTGGCCCAATGGTAACTTTTGGAGACAACAACATTGGTTTCAAAAAATGAAAGTTTGCTTTGGCACAAGAGATTATCTCAAATATCAAAAACATTAATTCTTTAGTCAAAAGAGAATTAGTGAAGGACCTGCCCACACTTGAATTCTGCATAGAAGGATTGTGTGAGGCATGCCAGAAAGGGAAAATAAAGAGATCAAGTCACAAGAGTAAGGAATTCACTTCAATCACCAAACCACTGCAATTGATTCATATGGATCTGTTTGGACCAGTAAATGTTATGTCCATGTCTAAGAAAAGATTTTCTCTAGTCATGGTTGATGATTTTCAAAGTACACTTGGGTAGAATTCTTGCACTCAAAAGATGAAGCTCCTGAGGTTATCATTGAAAATTTGATAAGATTAGATAAAGGTCTTACACCAGTAGTTGCCATAATGAGTGACAATGGTATAGAATTCAAAAATGCTATACTCAATGAATTCTGCAAAGAAAAATGAATCACTTACCAATTCTCAGTCCCAAGGACTCCATAAAAAAATGGAGT
Source organism: Oenanthe javanica (assembly GCA_008931105.1). Taxonomy (NCBI): domain Eukaryota; kingdom Viridiplantae; phylum Streptophyta; class Magnoliopsida; order Apiales; family Apiaceae; genus Oenanthe; species Oenanthe javanica. Next base: position 41,032 of record QRFB01002896.1, on the reverse strand, counting down.
GGTTGAGAGAAATAACATGTCTCTCATTGGAGCTGCAAGAACCATGTTAGCAGAAGCAAATCTACCAACTAGTTTTTGGACTGAAGCTGTTAGAACTGTATGTTACACTCAAAACAGAACACTCATCACAAAACCAGTTGTAAAGACTCCTTATCACATCATGACAAATAGAAGACCATCTGTAAAATACATGCATGTGTTTGGAGTAAAGTGCTTTATTCTCAAAGATGATGTCAACAATCTTGGGAAGTTTGAAGCCAAGGCATATGAAAGAATTTTTATGGGAAACTCCTTGGACAAAACTGTCTATAGAGTATATGTATTGATCAACAAAAGATTATGGAAAGTACAAATGTGACATTTGATGATTTCAAATTACCTATTATGAATTTGGAAGGTGAAAACTGTGACACCTTGAGATTTGAAAATGAAGTGGATTCTAAAACAATTGCAACTGAAAATGGTGTTAACATTCATGAAGAGTCACATGTAGACATCTCACATGGATCAATTGAGGAAAGAGAAAATGAATATTACAGTCACATTCAACTTGAGAATTCTCCACACAACCGTAGCATCAACTCAGGGGGAGATTCTAAAGGATCTGCAACAAATGGCAACAACTTCAATCAAGAAGAAATATGCTCAAATGATAGAGATGGATCTCATCAAACTAAATGGAATAGAGCTTACATAGTTGATCAAATCATTGGAAATCCTGATGAAGGTGTGAGAACAAGAAGAGCAACTATGAATGAATGCTTATTTGCTTGCTTTCTATCTCAAAATGAGCCAAAAAGGATTGAAGAAGCCATGCTAGATCTAGACTGGATAATTGTCATGCAAGAGGAATTGAATCAATTTATGAGAAACAATGTTTGGGAATTAGTGCCACCTCCAAAAGACAGATCAGTAATTAGAACTAAATGGGTCTACAGGAAAAAAATGGATGAACATGAAATAGTAATAAGGAACAAATCAAGGTTGGTTGCAAAAGGGTATTCACAAGAAGAAGGCATTGACTATGATGAGACTTTTGCTCCTGTTGCAAGATTGGAGGCAATCAGAATTTTTCTAGCCTTTGCAACATACTCAAACTTTAAGGTCTATCAAATGGATGTTAAAAGTGCTTTTCTCAATGGTGAATTAGAAGAGGAAGTATATGTACAACAACCACCTGGCTTTGAAGATCCAAACTTTTCAGACTTTGTTTACAGACTCATCAAGACATTGTATGGACTCAAACAAGCCCCTAGAGCGTGGTATGACACTCTGTCAAAATTCCTTTCACTAGAAAATCAATTCACTAGAGGAACTATTGACAAAACTCTTTTCTACAAGAAGAACAATGAAGATGTTATACTAGTTCAAATTTATGTGGATGATGTCATTTTTGGATCAACAAATGAAAAACTATGTCGAAGGTTCTCTAAGCTTATGCAAAGTGCATATGAGATGAGAATGATAGGAGAGCTCAATTACTTTTTAGGTCTTCAAATAAGCCAAAGGGCTGATAGAATTTTCACAAGTCAAATAAAATACATCAATGACTTACTCAAAAGGTTTGACATGTAAGTCTGCTCAACTGCCAAAACTCCAATGTCTATAGATACAAAACTGGATGAAGATAAGAAAGAAAAAAGTGTAGAAATGAAGACCTACAGAANAAGAAAGGAAAAAGTGTAGACATGAAGACCTACAGAGGAATGATTGGATCTCTCCTTTATCTCACAGCTAGTAGACCTGACATAATGTTCTCTACATGCCTATGTGCAAGGTTTTAGGCAAATCCCAAAGAATCTCATCTCATTGTTGTCAAGAGAATTCTGAGATACCTCAAAGGAACATCCTTCATGGGATTATGGTACCCTAAAGAAACAGGATTCAACCTAGTTGGATATTCAGATGCTGATTTTGCTGGATGCAGAGTGGATAGGAAAAGCACCTCAGGAAGCTGCCAATTTCTTGGACAGATATTGGTGTCTTGGTTTAGTAAAAAACAACAATCAGTTTCTACTTCCACAGCTGAGGCTGAATATATTGCTGCTGGAAGCTGTTGTGCTCAAGTGCTTTGGATCAGGAATCAATTAAGAGACTATGGACTTGTGTTGGAAGGAATTCCTATCATGTGTGACAACACTAGTGCTATATCAATTGTAGCCAATCCAGTCAACCATTCCAAGACAAAGCATATTGATGTAAGGTACCATTTCATAAGGGAACATGCAGAAAATGGAGTAATTAAATTATTCTATGTTCCTACACAAAAACAGTTGGCTGATATATTTACTAAACCACTTGATGAAGCCACCTTCAACAGGTTGGTTAGTGAAATTGGAATGCTAAACTCTTCAAGTTAGGTGGCCAAATAAATANAGGATAAGTGGCTCAATAAATATATCTCTCCAACTGTTACAACAATTGTTTCACAGACATGAACATAAATGATTTATCTAAGTGAAACAAAACTGGTATATATTTATAAATATGTCAATTATATTGTTGTACATTTTGTTAATTAAATTTTTTTTCCTCTAAAACTAACTTGGAACTATTTCCCTGTTATGAGAAAGCCTGAAAATAATTATTATACTTGTGCATCATTAAATAACAAGTGTGATAATTAAAACTTCAAGGATATGAATCAAACACATTTCTCATTTTAGGATGAATAAATAAATTTTATTTATCTAAGAAATGAAGTTTGCAAATTATTATTTTATTTTCCAAGTGAAGATAAAATAATTTCTTCAAAACTGGAGTTTGTAGTTAAGTTTCCATTCTTTCTGACTTCTCGACTAAGTATAAATTCTTGAGTTCTCGAATCATTCAATTCTAAGAGTTCTCGAATGTCTTGAGTTCTTGAATCATTCAATTCTCAGTGTTCTCGAATGTCTTGAGTTCTCGAATCATTTAATTCTAAGAGTTCTCGAATCATGATTTTGTGAGTTCTCGAATGGATCATTTCTAGAGTTCTCGATCAAGTACTATTGAGAGTTCTCGAATCATCAGAGTTCTTGACTATGGCTTAAGTGAGTTCTCGATTGTCTTAGTTCTCGATCAAAGACTGACAGTTCTCTACTAAAACAGCTTTACTCTTTTTCAGGGTTCTCGATCACTAAAATCGATTACTATTCTGGTCGAGTTGTCTGTGTCATATAAATAGCAAAGTAGATCTAACATTTCATTTCTACACTTAACTACAACCTCAAAGAAACCCTGACATTCAAACTGTTACTCTTGAACCCTTACTTCTTCTCTCTAAAACTTCCGTTTCTTCTTTTCTCTCTTTCTACATACTAACTCAATGGCGTCCTCAAGTTCCAACCCTAGCACCGAAGTCTTTGTCATTCCTGAAATCAACTTCTTAGCCATAGCCAGAGATGCTGATGCAAAACCCTAGTACAAATATTTCACTAGATTTCTCATAGACTCATATCTAAAGGAAGCTCTGTTAGCAAACCCCACTCTCTACCTTGACGTTCTTGAGCAATTTTGGGCAACTGCAGAATGGGAGAATATAGCTTTGGAGGATGAACTCGAAGGTAGTTGTCACATGTAAGATTCAAAGAGAGGATATTAGCTTTGATGAAGAAGATGTGAACAAAAGCCTGAAAGTACCAACTGAAGATTTTAATGAGGAACCAACTGAAGATGACCTTCTAGACTTCCTGGAGTTCATTAGGTATTCTAATACGGTGGACAAAGGAGCTTAGAAGTTCAAGCTCGGAAAAATCTATAAGAAGTTGATGAGGAAGGAGTGGTCATTCATGTTTGACACCATCTTGAGAGTCTTCACCTGCAGGAAAACAAGATTTGACCAGATTAGCCTCATTGCCATGAAGCTGACCTACTCATTGGCCTACAACCAAAGGCTCAATGTTGGAAAGCTAGTTCTTGGGGAACTCATAACTAGGATTTCCAAGAAAGGTAGTGAGATTTTCTTCCCTCGTTTTATCCAATTAATTCTCAACTATAAAAATGCTAGTTTAATTGAATTGCATGGGATGAATAAACAGAGAATTGGCTATTCCAAATCCATGTCAAAAATTATTTTTGCTACATTGGATAGGAGAAACACAGTGAATGTGCCCCTTCAAATTACACCTCACATGGTGAGTGTATTTAGAGGGTACCCACTTGTGCAGCCTAAATATGGTTATCTTGATGTAGTAGGAGGTCCTAAGGTTGCAGAAGAACCAAATGCACCTAACCCAAGGATCTCTAACTCAACTGCTACCTTCGAGTATCAGGTTGGAATTGGAGTAAAGGTAGTTTCTCTGATTGAAGGAACCCATTACTTAATTTTAGGCCTACAAGGAAAATTTAGAATTTGATAATTGTTATAACGTGCTTACAATTAGCAGAGACATTATATCAGTTTCTTGTTTGAACAAGAAAGGCTTTTTCTTTTTAATTAAATAATAAGAGTTGTTTATTCTATTTCGATGATGAGGCTTATAATGTTGCACAACTACTTAACAATTTATATGTTCTAAAGTGACTCAAATCAAACATTACATTTGACACTGTCGTTGAGGCCATATTAATGAGAAACGCATTTTCAGAATACATAAGGATGCATTATTGGATAAGTTTGATTATGAATTATACAAATGGATGCGAATCTTGGCTTATTTGGCAAAATGACTAAAGCNGAATCTTGGTTTATTTGGTAAAATGACTAAAGCTCCTTTTACCGGACATGGTGAAGGGATCATTGAATGGGTATGACTTATACATAGTGATGTATGTGGTCATATGTGTACGATGACAAAAGGTAGCTTTTATTAACTTCATAAAATTTACTAATTATTTTAGTAGATACAGATATATGTGTCTTTTGAAGAACAAATCCGAATCATTTCAAAATTTCAAANGATATATGTATCTTTTGAAGAACTAATCCGAATCATTTGAAAAGTTCAAAGACTATAAAGATGAAGTAGAAAATATCAAAGAAAAGGTTTTTTTGATAGGAGGGATCACACCTTGTTAGACATGGTGTTATCAAAGTTGAGTCAAGGAATCTTCCAATTAGTTTATGGGGCTACGCCCTGAAGACATCTGCTTATACATTTAACTGAGTTCCTACTAAAACGGTGCAGAAGACTCCGTATGAGATATGGACTGAGAAACGTCATAGCATGTCATTTATGAAAATTTGGGGATGTGAGGCGTTTGTGAAATGTCTAACTTCTGCCAAGCTAGGACGTAAATCAGACAAATGTAACTTAGTGAGATACCCAATTGAAACAAAGGGTTATTATTTCTATAATCCTTCCGAGAACAAAGTGTTTGTTGCTTGAACTGCAGTGTTCCTTGTAAGAGAAATGCTTTCTAAGAAAGACAGTGGGAGGATAATAGATCTCGATGAAGTTCGAGACCCACATGATTACATTAAACCTGAGAAGAATGTATAAGAATACAATATTGCTCAAGAAACACAGGTTGTTTGTAGGTCTAGTAGANATGAGCCCGAGAGATAATATGGATTTCTCTTGACTCAAGATGGTGATGTGATGCTTGTGGACGAAGATGAGCCTCTCACATACCAAGACGCTATGAACACTCTAGATTATAAGAAATGGTTGAATGCCATGAAATATGAGATGGAATCCATGTATACTAATCAAGTATGAACTTTGGTTGATCCACCTGAAGGGGTAAAACTTATAGGGTGCAAGTAGGTTTTCAAGAAGAAGACCGACATGGATGGTAACGTACAGACCTATAAGGCACGATTGGTGGCAAAAGGTTTCAAGAAAATTCATGGTATTGACTATGATGAGACCTTTTCACCAGTTGTTATGGTCAAGTCCATCAGGATTTTGCTTGCTATAGCTGCTTACTATGACTATGAAATCTGGTAAATGGATATCAAAATCGCTTTCTTAAATGGGAGCCTTGAAGAAGATATAGATGTGTACATGACACAACCTGAGAGTTTTATTGATCCAAAGGATGCTGGAAAGGTATGTAAGTTGCGTCAATCCATTTATGGATTAAGACAAGCCTTGAGGAGATGTAACATTCATTTTGATGAAACTATCAAATAGTTTGGGTTTATTCAAAATGAAGATGAACCACGTGTTTACAAGAAGGTTAGTGGGAGCCATGTGGCATTCCTAGTATTATATGTTGATGATATATTACTAATAAGGAATGACATTCATTCTCTATAGACTGTGAAGACTTGGTTGAGAAATAATTTCTCAATAAAAGACTTAGGCGATGCGACCTATATATTAGGGATCATGATCTATAGAGATAAATCAAGAAGATCGATCAGGACAAAGTTTTGCATCAGTTTCGAATGCAAGAGGCTAAAAGGGAATTTATCCTTATGTCTCATGGTATATCGATCTCGAAAGAAAACAGTCCTAAATCATTGGATGATAAGGATCGTATGAGTAAAGTTCCATATGCATCGGCAATTGGTTCTATAATGTATGCAATGATATATACCCATCTTGATGTCTCGTATGCTTTAAGCATGACGAGTAGATACCAGTCTACTCCAGGTGAAGGTCATTGGACGACAGTCAAGAATATTTTTAAGTACCTAAAGAGGACAAAATATTCATTCTTGTTATATAGAGGAGATGTGAAGCTAGTTGTAAGAGGTTTCAGTGATGCTGGTTTCTAGATAGACTACGATGATTTAGTGTTTTTGTCTGGCTTTGTGTTTTATCTATTTAAATTAAGATGTTGTATGCTGGAATGGTTCACAACAGAGATATTTATTGATTCTACAATAGAGCTTGAGTATATTGATGCTTGTGAAGCAGCCAAGGAGGCTGTTTGGGCATGTACTTNTGCTGGAATGGTTCACAGCAAAGACAATTGTTGATTTTACAATAGAACCTGAGTATATTGATGCTTGTGAAGCAGCCAAGGAGGCTGTTTGGGCATGTACTTAGGAGATATCACCTAATTAATGAGATTAATGATCAAGGAGATATACATATATGTAAAGTGCATACTAATAATAATATTGCAGACCCATTGACTAAGGATTTCTCGCAGCAGAAGCACGAAAGTCACATTAGTTCCATGCGCATTGGATACTTGGGTAATTAGCTCTAGTGCATGTGAGAGATTGTTAGTAATTGTGCCCTAGAGACAATTACTTACTATATTTTAATGAAAATATTTTATTGTTAAGGATTATGTTTTATTGATTATTATTTATTTATTATGTTTTATTTACTGCGTAATAAATTGAAAGCATAATAAATGTCCTTGGAATTTTGATACGTATTATATATCTTTAAGTATGTGACTTAAAAATGAGATTATATGAATAGTATCTTATTCCTAAAATTCCCAAGTCGAGTATTATTATATAAGGACAATAATAATGCAATAAGACTTNATCTTATTCCTAAAATTCCCTAGTCGAGTATTATTATTTAAGGACAATAATAATGCACAAAGACTAGTATGTTTCTTGACAGATGACCACATCTCATTGGTCATATGTATGGTGATACTAAAGTCAAGAACATAAGTGCATGTTTCAATGAATGGCATTGGAATGACCCGCCGTGAGATTCTACATGTTAATAACTGTCATTAAGTAATTCTCACTGTGATAATGGTGTAATGATCCTTAGACCTGAAATCATTATATTTCTATACGAGAATTAATATACTTTGATTACATTAAAAGTTACCTTTGACCGGGTGATGATAAAAGTGGACATTGGGTATACTATGAATCGTATGAGAAATATGAATGATAGATAAATGATTTGACCTTCCTATTGAGGAGTGATATTATTGGCCTCTTGATTGAGTGAGCTATAAAATGCATGGCCGTGCTCAAATGTTGATTTGTTTAATAGTCTACTCATTGATTAAGGAAACCCGGATTAAACGTTGAAGAGAATGACACGATAGATGCCTCAAGTTTGATCTATAATATAATGTTAAAGGGATTATATTAAATGGAACATTATTCACAAAAGTCTTAATCGAATCACTNAGATTAAATTATGAAGAGGATGACACGAGACATGCCTTGAGTTTAATCTATAATATCAAGATTAAAGGGATTATATTACATGGAACATTATTCACGAAAGGCTTAATCGAATCACCGATTTATTATTATTACTTGGGTAGCAATGATGTATTACTAGATGCCGCTCATTGTTTACAATTTTAATTAGATATTAAAATTGTTGCCAACGTAATAATAACCTACAGGGTCACACACAAAGAACGCTTGAAGGAGAAATAATTTAAATTATGAATTTAAATTAAATATGTAATTTATTTTATTTATGATATTAATGAAGTATGATTTAATTAATTATATAAATAGAATAAATGAATTACTTAAACTAATTCTGAAATTAGTAATTAATTAATTAAGTAAGACTTAATTAAATAATTTAGAATTTTGGATTAGTATTAATTATAATTAGATTATAATTAGAAAACTTATTCATCTCTATATAATCTTTTTATGGGCTGATTTAATTAAAAGACACATATTTTTCTAAAACCCTAGCCGTTTTGAGAAAAGAGGAAGATAGAGATAGAGAAGCAGTTTTCGGGTGCTAGTACACATCAATCCTTCATGAAAAGTGTTCGTGTGGATACCGTAGAGCGTAGATCGCGTGAGCGGAATACGTGGTGATTAAACAAGTTTTGGACCTCCATAAATCTTCCATTGATGAACTGTTAAAGCATTTTAAGGTATTTGTTCTTAATCTCCGAATTAAATATCATGTTTTGCATGGATCCTGCGTTTGGGTTTCGTTTTTATATTTATTTTTCGCGTTTATTCCGCTGCGTTTGTGCCTCGAAACCCTTCAAGCAGGGCTTTATCACCTGTCATATGTCCTGAGCATCCACTATCAATGATCCACATTATTCTTTTATTTTTCCTATTACCCTGCAAAGCAAATTTTTCAAGTTGTTTTTGGTACCAAAATTTCTTTGGGTCCATTTTGTTTAGCTAAGTCACAGTTTGAAGTTGATTCAGTTGTAATTCTTTCTCTTACTTTTAGCAAGACTCCCGTAGCTACACATTTAGATTTGATTACTGGTTTGATAGCTTTGTTCTTGGGTGGCTTGCCCATCCTAACTTTAGGTGGACTTGGAGTCTTTACCTTTTTAGTTTTATCATTCTTAATCAGGCATTCTTGATTATAAGCAAAAGGCATGTTAAAGCATATACTCATCAAGTTCATTTTACATGAAATGCAATAAAAATCACCACATTGAGTAACTTGTTTGTTCTTTAAAGGTATGCTGTGTAAATTTCCATTACTAGAGGTAGCATTCTTGACATTTGACTTGTTCTTATTGCAAACATGAGTTAGATGACTAGAAGACCCACAATTGTTGCACAACTTTCTAGGAGCATTTGGAATATAATTATAATTTTTCTTCTTGTTTATTCCTAGTTTTCCATTTTTGTTCTTCTTGGTCTTCATGATAGTATGTTTAGAAGTTACTGTCATGCTGGTGTTGACATTAGGTTTAGATGGAGTTATTTCGACAGTAAGTTTGGATCTCATACTCTTGACATCATCTTCTGAACTTACTATCNCATGACAGTATGTTTAGAAGTTACTGTCATGCTGGTGTTGACAGTAGGTTTAGATGGAGTTGTCTCGACACTAAGTTTGGATCTCACATTCTTGACAACATCTTCTGAACTTACTGTCTTTCCAGTGTTGACAGCATCTTTTAAACACAAGTTACTGTCAAGGTCAAAACTAACTGTCTTGGGGATTTTGACAGTATCTTTTGCCTTAAGGGATTTAATGACAACTTCATTGTCCTCATCATCTATCTCTTGTTTAATCACTAAAGCTTCCTCATCAAATTTCAATTATGCCTTTTTGAACATGGGATTCTTAACTTTCTTTAGAATGGAAGGTTTGACAGTATGTTTGATGTCTTCATCTACTACATGTTTCTTTCCACTTTTCTTCTCATAGTTAAAACTTATAACTACCTTTTGATTTTTAGTATTATCATCATGGTATGATTTTAACAAGGAAGAAGAATTCTTGTAGGCATTGATTTTTAGTTCATTCTCAGAAATCTGTTTTCTAAGAAATTCTTCAATCTGGGAAGCACAAACTACCTTGTTTTTAAGAATCTCATTTTCTTGTTGTAAGGACTCAAAAGAATTATGTTTAAGTTCTAGTTCATGATTTTTAAGTCTCAATGACTCATTAGCACTAGACAGTTTGACTAGCTCCTCATTAATAGCTAACATGCTTGTATGAATATTGAAAATTTCAGAACTTAAACTCTCAACAGTTTTCCTATACTGAGATGTAGTCATATCAACATTAGTAAGAATGGGTACATGATTTGATGAAGTGGATGAACCTTTTCCAGAGTTTGCGATGAGAGCAAGATTTCCATATTATTCTTCCTCTTCATCATCAAAGTCTTCCCAACACTTTCCTTCAGCCAGAAAAGCCCTTCCTTGTTACTTTTTGAGCAAGGCTTCATATTTTGCTTTGAGTTTCTCATAATCATTGTCATTTCTTCTCACTTCTTTTGGCTTCTTGCATTCTGTTGCAAAATGCCCCATTTCACTGCAGTTATAACACTTTATCTTGGATCTATCCACCATACCTGTTTTATATCCACCTTTTCCACTTCTTCCAGGTTTTGAAATATTTGGCTTATTGAACCTGGAGCTTTGTCCTCTAGATTTGAAAGCTTTGTTCTTCTTGAATCTCAAGTTGGAGAACTTCCTTACCATGTAGGCCATTGTTTTGTTTTCCATGTTTTCCAGTTCCTACAAAGTGTAGAACTCATCTTCATCACCATCCTTGAGTTCCAGAGTTACACTTTCATCTTCATCTTTGATTTCTTCAATTTTGATTTGCTATTGATGTTGAGATTCTTTGAGCTGCATCACTTGTGGATCCTGAGCTACTAGAGCATTTGATGTGTTGGCCATTTTCCCTCTTTGACCAGCTTGAATGGCTCTCTTTTGTAGTAGCTCTAGCTCATATGTTTTAAGTATGCCATATTGTAATATCCATAATTTATTTATTTAGATATTAGTAATAATAATTAGAATTAGATTAGAATTTGTAAAGATTATTTTCTTTAACCATAATATTTATTATATTGAATTTGATTAGAAATAGAATTTGTAATAAAATAGTAATTAGATTAGAAGCAGAATAATTATTAAGAGTCTATATATACATATAAACATATGAGTTATTTATTAAAAACCCTAAAACTAGTTGCTCAGGTCAAAAGAAAAACAGGGGAATTTCATATTCTGGAAATATGCAAGAATCATACATCTCCGTTTTCAATTCTTGAGTTTGATGTGTAATTGGAGGAGTGCATGATGATTATATATAAACATAAACATCATTGAAATACGGGCATGGTGAGATACGGACATAGTGAAAATACTAGCAAGCTAAAAGCATCATATTGCGTTTGGATAATTTCGTTTGTATCTATTATTGCTATTATAAGGTACGGATATCATCCCCTTTCTCTTCAGTGCTACTCTTTTTGGATTAATTATATTTAATTCATTATGTTCGTAAATCTGTTCCTTCCGTTATTCGTTTTAACTATTTTGATTTTCTGAAAGTTATTTTAAAGTTGGTTTTGAAATATTTAAATATTTGTCTCTACAATTTTTGAAAATTATGTATGTTACATATCTGCATAGAATATTTGAAATATATATTCAGGTGATTTTAAAATTTTAAAAATTATTTTATATGAGCCCTTAGAGATATATATGGTATACCGAGTTAACTAGCTGTAGTGGTACTACAGCCATGTCATTGCGGCACTAGTGGCATGACACTTCCGTGACAGTGTGATTGATCACAGTGTATCCTTCTGATAGCTCAGGAGGCGAGCTTTGCGCATTTGATATTTGTTTGAGGATACGTGGGTGCACCCAGAATTTGATTTAATTTATGATTTGATATTTGACGGTGACGTTGTATATGCCGTACACGTTGATCGGTTTATTGCACGCATTAGGTACCCTATGATGTGTGTATTTGTTATATGTTTTGTATCGGTATGAAATATCCTAACCCCTCTTTTCTTCAGCCTTGGATTTAAAAATTGAAGTTTATTTATTATTATCAAATTATATATCTTGTTTCTTGTTTTATAAACTGTATTTCAATCTGTACTGGGCATTTGGCTCATGCTGTATTCTTCTTCTGGCAGGTACTTAGTGGGATCTCAGGCTGTGTGATGGAGAGCTACCCTTAATACAGTTGATTAGGAAGTTGGACTTCTATTTATTATTTAGATATTATTTATAATTATAGATTTTGGATTTATTCGTATTTATCATTTTAAATTATTTTGGAGATTTTAATATTATTTTAGAGAACCGTTGGACTTATTTAATTATTATAAGGTGGATTTTAGTACTATGTATACAGGTTTGAGGTTTGTTAAGTAACCCCTCATCTCGTTTTGGAAAGGGGGTGTTACAGATGGTATCAGAGCTTAGTTTCTTTCTTATAGAAAATTTATTTAGGTTTGACCTGTGAGTTTGGGTAGCCATTAGGATAGGTATTCTATTTTGAGACTTCATGTAGTTGCGTTCATTTCAACATTATGTCATAATTTTTTTTATAAAATACTTCAGCTTGTCACTTTCTGCGAACTCCATTCTTATCTGTATTTGATATTGTGAATCATTTTAGATGTGGAGCTTTCCCATTATTTGAATATGTTTTGACTCATTTTGTTGTTTCTTTCTCAGCTATTCAGAATCCTTCACTTTAGTCTTCGTAAATGAATCCTTTTATGTGCCTTCGTGATAATTATTAAGAGTGTTTAGAATATGTAGGATATAATCATCTAGGCAAACTTATTTCTGATATGGATGAATGACCTTGATTAAATATTTAAGGATTTATTCATCAAACATTTTGGAGCAATTGATTGAAAAGGAAAGAGAACGATCTATGAAGATGCAAGTATGTTAGTAACTGTAGATCAAGATTTTTAAATGAAAGGTGTATTTAGAATTATTTTAACTTTATGAGTAAGATAACTTTGGGCTAAGGATTGTATGACCTTTAGACTTCAACTAGGGATATGAGCTACATATTAAGGATTATTGATTATCAATGAGTTAAATGTAAAGAGATACTAGGTTCACTACCATGATAGGATGTGAAATCAGATATATAAAATTTAAAATGTGGTGCGGGAATGTGAATGTGACTAGATGAAAAGATTTCAAGATAACAAAGGATTGAAAATGATTTAATAGTGTGTGTAGGAGACAATATTTCTCAGTTGCGCATAAGGAAGCTTACCTTAGGATGTTATATTTAATTAGGTGGAATGATGATGAGAATATTCTAAATTACATAAAAAAAAGTTTGTTAGGTTGGATTGCTCGAAGGGTTCATGAGACATCTTTAAAGTAATGAGAGATTTAAATATGAATTGAGATCTAACCTAAGTGGTTCCATATAACTAGAGATGTTGGGGTATAAAAAGAAAGTAGTGGATGGATTTTATAATTATAGGTTTGAGAATACTCCAGAGACATGAAAAGATGTGTTATTTCACAAAAGCATGTATAGGTCATTCTTGAATTTGTCATCAGGGCTGAAGTTATTTAAAATGATTGTACAGGATGACACCATCAGAGATATAGGAATTAAAATAGCAGTTACGAGACTTATTGGATAAGGGATTTATCAGACCGAGTGTATCTCCATGAGTGCTCCACTAGTTTTTGTGAAGAAGAAAGACGGGTCTATGAGATTGTGTATTGACTATAGGGAGTTGAACAAGTTGACTGTTAGAAACAGGTATCATTTGTCATGCATTGATGACTTGTTCGATTATTTACAAGGGGAAAAATATTTCTTTCGACGATAAATTTGAGATTGGGTTATCATCAGTTACAAGTAAGAAATGAAGATATTCTGAAGATAACATTTCATACTTGATATGATCATTATGAATTTCTTGTGATATTTTTTAAGTTGACGAATGCACCAACAGTATTTATGGATTTGATGAATCGCGTCCTTCACGATTAGTTTAATAAGTTCATTGTGGTTTTCATTGATGATATCTTGATATGCTCTAGGAGTAAAGAAGAACATGGGGAACATTTGCGCATTGTACTTGAAATCTTGAGGAGAAATAAATTGTTTACAAAATTTTTGAAGTGTGAATTCTGGTTGGAGCAAGCTGCATTTTTTGGGCATATTGTGTCTGGTAAGGGGATTCAGTTGGATCCTGCGAAAGTCGAGGCTATCATAAATTGGCTGAGACCTAGCACTGTGACAGAGGTGAAGAGTTTCTTGGGTTTAGCAGGCTACTATAGGCGCTTTGTAGAGGGTTTCTCATCCATAGTTTTGCCATTGACTCAGCTTATGCGGAAGGGTGTTAAGTTCGAGTGGAATGATGATCGTGAATAGAGTTTTCAAAAGTTGAAGAAGAGGTTGGTGTCAGCTCCTATACTTGTTTTACCATCAGGGAGTGGAGGGTATCAAATTTATAGTGATGCTTCTAAAAGAGGATTAAGGTGTGTTCTTATGCAGCATGAGAAGGTGATTTTGTACGCCTCTAGGCAGCTTAAACCTTATGAGGTAAACTATAATACCCATGACTTGAGAGTTAGCAGTAATGGTCTTTGCCAAAAAGATAAATAAATTTGGAGGCATTATTTGTATGGAGAAACTTGTGACATCTTCACTGATCACAAGAGTCTCAAATACATTTTTACACAAAAAGGAGTTAAACATGAGGTAGAAGAGGTGGCTTAAACTTATTAAAGATTATGATATTAAAATTCAGTACTATCCAGGAAAGACGAATGTAGTGGCAGATGTTCTTAGTAGGAAGAATTTTGGGAAGTGTAGCATCTCTTATTACTCAGTAGCACCTTATTTCAGATATGGAGCGTTTGGGTGTGGAGTTGTATGTTGGAGAATCAGCTACAAGCATATCAAGTTTGAAGATGGAATCAAATCTAGTCTCAAAGGCTAAGGATAATCAGAAAAATGATACAGGGTTAGAAGCTATTAGATTGAATGTGGCAGATGGCAAGCAAACGGAGTTTCATGTTGATGATCTTGGTGTGGTATGGTTGGGTAGTAGATTGTGTGTACCTGCAGATGTAGTAGTTCGTGAAGCAGTTTTGACTAAGGCACATAGTTTTTCATTCTCTATTTATCCAAGTTCTACTAAGATGTGTAGAGATTTGAAGAATCATTTTTGGTGGAGTGGGATAAAATGAGACATAACAGAGTTTGTGGGGAAATGTCTTATATGTCAACAGGTGAAGATTGAACACCAGAGATATAGTGGAATGTTACAGCAGTTGGATATCCCGGCTTGGAAGTGGGAAAATATTACCATGAATTTTGTGACCGGTTTACCGAGGACCTTCAGGAAGAATGATATTATTTGGGTGGTGGTTGATAAACTTACAAAATAAGCTCATTACTTACCTATTAGAGAGACTACTCATATTCATGATTTGACAGAGATATTTCAGTGGAATATTGTTAGATTTCATGATGTGCCTGTGTCGATAGTTTCAGACAAGGATACAAGGTTTACTTCACATTTTTGAAAGGGATTTCAGCAGGCTTGGGGTACGAAGCTTAATTATAGTACAACTTTTCACCCACAAACTGATGGACAATCAGAGAGGACTATTCAGACGTTGGAGGATATATTGAGAGCTTGTGCTCTTGAGTGGTCTGGTGATTGGGACAAGTATCTAAACCTTATGGAGTTTGCATACAATAATAGTTGGCAAGCGAGCATTGACATGCCACCATTTGAGGCGCTGTATGGTAGAAAATGTAGAACTCTGACTTGTTGGAATGAGGTTGGAGAGAGTGTCATTGAAGGGCCATAGTTGGTTCGAGTAACTAACGAGAAGGTAACACAAGCTAAAGAAAACTTACAAGAAGCTCAATCGAGTCAAAAGAGCTATGTAGATCAAAAGAGGAAACTTGGTGGATTTGAGCCCGGTGATCGCGTGTTTTTAAAGGTGTCTTCTTGGAAGGGTGTTAAACATTTTGGTTTGAAAGAAAAGCTTAGTCTAAGATATGTTGGTCCCTTTAATGTTATAGAGAGAGAAGTATCATGTGAATAATGTGTTCTATGTGTCTGTTCTGAGAGGCTATGAGTATCATCTGTTGCGCGTAGTTCAATATTCATTGCATAAGAATAGAGAATATATTTCTTGTGAGGAAGAGGCTGAAACTATTTTAGCTCGAGAGGAGCGAGTTATGAGGAAGAAAATTATTCCGTTTGTTAAAATCTTGTGGAAAAATCACTCTAAGAGAGAGGCTACTTGGGAACTAGAAGAATCTATCCGTGATAAATATCAGCACTTATTTGATTCACGAATGAGTTTTAATTTCGTTAGATTCCGGGAACAGAATCCTTTTTAAGGGGGTATATATGTAATATCTGTAATTTATTTATTTAGATATTAGTAATAATAATTAGAATTAGATTAGAATTTGTAAAGATTATTTTCTTTAACCATAACATTTATTATATTGAATTTGATTAGAAATAGAATTTGTAATAAAATAGTAATTAGATTAGAAGCAGGATAATTATTAAGAGTCTATATATACATATAAACATATGAGCTATTTATTAAAAACCCTAAAACTATTTGCTCAGGTCAAAAGAAAATCAAGAGAATTTCATGTTATGGTAATATGCAAGAATCATACATCTCTGTTTTCAATTCTTGAGTTTGATGTGTAATTGGAGGAGTGCATGATTATTATATATAAACACAAACATCACTGAAACATGGGCATGGTGATATACGAACATAGTGAAAATACTAGCAGGCTAAAAGCATCATATTGGATTTGGATAATTTCATTTGTATCTATTATTGCTATTATAAGGTACAGATTTCGTCCCCTTTCTCTTCAGTGCTACTCTTTTTAGGATTAATTATATTTAATTCATTCTGTTCGTAAATTTGTTCCTTCCGTTGTCATTCGTTTTAATTGTTTTGATTTTCCGAAAGTTATTTTAAAGTTGGTTTCGAAATATCTAAATATTTATCTCTATGATTTTAGAAAATTATGTATGTTATGTATCTGCGTAGAATATTTGAAATATCTGTTCACGTAATTTTAAAATTTTGAAAATTATTTTATATGAGCCCTTATAGATATATAGGATATACCGAGTTAACCAGCTGTAGGGGTACTATAACCATGTCATTGTGGCACAAGTGGCATGACACTTCCACGACAGTGTGATTGGTCACGGCGTATCCTTTTGATAGCTCAGGAGGCGAGCTTTGCACATTTGATATTTGTTTGAGGATACATGGGTGCACCCAGAATTTGATTTGATTTGTGATTTGATATTTGACGGTGACGTTGTATATGTCGTACACGTTGTCCGGTTTATTGCACGCATTAGGTACTCTATGATGTATGTATCTGTTATCTGTTTTGTATCGGTATGAAATATCATAACCCCTCTTTGCTTCAGCCTTGGCTTTAAAAATTAAAGTTTATTTATTATTATCAAATTATATATCTTGTTTCTTATTTTATAAACTGTATTCCAATCCGTACTGGGCATTTGGCTAATGCCGTATTCTTCTTCTAGCAGGTACTTAGGGGGATCTCGGGCTGTGTGATGGAGAGCTACCCTTAATACAGTTGATTAGGAAGTTGGACTTCTAGCTATTATTTAGACATTATTTATTATTAGAGATTTTGAATTTATTCGTATTTATCATTTTAAATTGTTTTGGTAGTTTTAATATTATTTTAGAGATCCGTTGGACTTATTTAATTATTATAAGGTGAATTTTAGTACTCTGTATAAAGGTTTGAAGTTTGTTAAGTAACCCTTTGTCTCGTTTTGGAAAGGGGGTGTTACACATATAAAGTTTCAAGAGAAACTTTTGATAAGTCTCTTCCTTCTCTTATAGCAGAAACCTTGTGCTCTAGGTGGTCAGGAAGTGTCAACATGAATTTAATGTTTACTTCCTTTTTGTCATAAAACATTCCATGCAGCTGCAAGTCATTTATCAACCTGTTAAACCTCTCAAACATCTCAAACATCTCATTCAACCTTTCACTTGGTTTAGCCATGGAGATTTCATAGTGAGACACCAGAATCTGTCTTTGATTTTCCTTCACCTCCTACGTTCCTTCACAAAGTATCTCAATAGTTTCCCATATTTGCTTGCCACTAGTGCAGTTGACAATGTTGTTGTACATGACATTGTCAAGTGCATCAATGATGATAAATTGTAAGAAATCATCCAGAGAAACTTTTTCTCTTTTAGTGTCATTGTACTCTGAAACTTTTTTAGAAACCCAGTAGGCTGGTATTGTTTCACCATCTACTCTAGTTTCAGGTACATAAGTTTGAGGAATGAAAAGACCATTTTCCATTATTCAGGATAAAGAGGGTTGGCTGTTTTTATAAACAACATCATTTTTCTTTTCCAAAGGTTATAGTGTTCTTTGTCAAAGGTGGATATTTTTATACTGCTTACTTTCTGTGCACTCATGTTTAGATCTTTTCAGGTTATATATATCTAATCTGCTGCTCTAATACCAGTTGTTAGACAGTATGAGTGTTGCAAAAGAGGGGGTTGAATGCAACTTGATAATTTATTACTAATCTTGCTAAAAACAAATAAGAAGTAATAATACCAAGTGACAAATGCAAACAACAATAAGCAAGTAAATGAAAAAAGGTGTTTAACTTCAAATTTTAATTTTATTATTTTTTGTTTTGCTACAACTGACTGAAAAATGTCTCCAGCTTCAATAGATACAATAACAAGAAATTTGCTAGTGTTTTTATGCTTGAGAAAAGTTAAGCTCAGTTTCATAAGAGAAAGTGTTTGTGAGACATGTGTATATAAGCTAAAACACATATCCCACTTATAAGTGTACTTTCCCTTGTTAGGACAATGCTTGAAATAGAAACTTCACTTTTTCTGCTCAAACTTGTCTTCATTCCATTTGTAGATAAAACTGCTCTGAGATGTTCCAATATCCTTGACGCATTTAACATGCTTTATCTTTTTGCTTGCCTTTTCCCAAATTGCAGTAGTAGACTTGACAAACTAGGTAGAATTGTCAAGATCAATCTTTGAATTAACACTACCTAGTCTGCTACTTGAAACAAACTGTCAGCTTCACCAAAAGGTTACTGTCAGCCTTTAGCTTCTCTTTGGTGACAGTATCTTCGACTCCGCACATGTTGCTGTCAAGCTTGACATTCTTCTAAAACATGTTGTCGTCTAAACCTACTGTCAATTATCACCGCCAATGTTATTGTCAACTATTTCCACCAAAATTGCTGTCAGTAAAACTTGTTATCTTTGAATCTTCAATCTTCGCCAAGTTTACTATCAAGGAAATAGTTACTGCCAGTAATACTTGTTGTCTTCGATTCTTCAATCTCCGTCAAGTTTACTGTCAAAGGAATAGTTGCTGTCAGTTGTTTCAAAAAGGTGTTGTCACTTGAATATGCTGTCGTAAGCTTCAGTTTGCAGAATGTTACTGTTAATGATTTGATCCATGTTGTGCATGAACACTTTGTGAACTTCTACTTCATAGATCATTTATTATATTTTTACAAGACAGTAACTAATGATACTTACTGTCACCTACTTGGCTTTTTGTACATACTATTACAAGTGATTGTTAAACATATTGTCAATATGTATATATATATATATGACTGTATATTTTACTTAGTTAATTTCTAATTAATCTAAGTAAAATATTACTCGATTACAATGTTAACACCACAATACCTAACAATTTTTATAGTTTTTATTCAACATATTAAATTTACATGTTATAATTTAGTGTATTAATATTAAAAATTAGTTTTAAAAAATGTTAAAAGTTGTATATTTTTATTATTTACTAATAATCTAATATACATATTAAAATTATATTTAATAATATTTTTTAACAATGTACTAACATTAGTAATGTTTAATTTATTAATATCCCTTACTTTATAATATTTTTCAATACAACTAAAAACAAGTTATGATGATTATATAAATATATTTTACGATATTAATTAAAGTAATAATTTAAAATTAAATAATTCAAAATCAGTTTAACTTAGAATACTTAGAACTTGACCGAATATTGACCAAGTTTTGAAAAATCAGGTTCTGACCCGAATCGGTACGACTCATAGCAGATTATAATCTATAAACAAGTGCTCGGGACTCGGTGATTTTTAGAACACCGTGTGAAACCAATAGCCCAGCATGGTGCTTTCGTCTCCAAACAGCATAACCACGGCGCCAATAGGCCAATACAATAGCTCAATATTTAACATATACAAAACATTAACTTATTATTAATAGTTAATTTATTGTGTTAAAAAAATAGTTAATTAATAAATCTTCGACATCGAGATGTCGTTGTAGTACAGTGGTAGCGGCGTTACTTTTTCTTTTAACAGGTACTTAAAATTTATTTTCAAGAATAAGCAACGACGTCGTATCATTGTTCCCAACAATATAAAAAAGAGTGTTCTACAATGAATGGATTCAAGTGATAAATAAAAGAAAATGGTGATTAGATTACACTTCCTGGTGATTGATTACAATACGACGTCGTCTTTTGCGGCGACTCACCATCGTATCTCCGCCAGATTGATGCCAGAATAAGTCATGACAAAAATTGGTTTCGTCAAATTTCGTTTGCTAAATGGTTTTGTCATTTTCGATTCCAGGTTTAATTTGAAATGTTCCAGTTATGCTTACTAAATCTGAGACTTTATATTTTTAAAAAGGTATATATTTATCTACTTTTTTAAAAAAAATATATATTTATTTTAGAAATTTAAAATTAAATTTTATTTTTAAAACAATAAATAAGTACTTATTATAAAAGAAGCACATTGCATTTATGTACTTCTTAAAAAATAATAATTACTTATTTTAAATAAAAGGAAAGTCAAACCGGCACTTTCATGATCGAGATCAAATATTACTTTTTGTTACATTTATTAATACTTATATTGATTAATTTAAAATGTAAAACTGCTTCATACGAATTTCAAAGTTATGCCTACGAGTAGGGAGTAGTTCAGCACTTGCTGCTCCAAACGTGATCTCATGATAGTACCTGTGAAAAATAATAGTGATAAAAAAGTATTTAATGTGAATACAGGAAGGAGGATTATATTTAAAAGTTTTACATTCCATTTTTTATTAATTTTAAACCTAATCTCAGGAAACTCTCCATAATTTGATGAGAAATTTTTTATTTTCAAATTATAAGACTATGATACTGTTTGTCTAGACTTATAAATTGAAAAATATATATATTTTTTAACTTATATGATTTGCCAAACGGATATAATATGCCCCTCTCATGGACATTAGTTCATGGATTGAATGAATGGAGTTGCTTACTATTCATACTAAATTAAATTTTTTTGTTTAGTTTTTATGCATCTGGAAAATTCTATAAATTTATCAATTATTATTCATCAAATAAATAATTATATAATACTAACTAATTTATATTTAAAATATAATATAATTTTATCTTTATTATATAACGGTCCCACATATAATATATCTGAAAACAATAATAGATTGTTTTCAGAAGACTGAGCGCTAAAGGAGTTAGAGTGCCCATTACATGTCCTATGTGTACAGTTGATATTGAACATATGTCACACTTGTTTTATGACTGTAGTTTTGCTGTTGGATGCTGGAACCATGTGGGCTTAAAGTACGATTGGAGTCAAGCAGAATTTGCTCCGGACTGGGTACTTCAAAAGCTTAGTTCTGCAACAAATGAAGAGAAAATTAAAATCTGTGTGATCTTATGGGGCATCTGGCACTGGAGAAATAAAAAGGTTTGGGGAGGAAAGATAGTCACACCAGCTTTTGCTATGGATAGTAGCTCTCAGGTGCAAGCAGATTGGACTCAAGCAAGGAGGAAGAATGAAAGTAATGATCAGAGAAACTCAGATGATGGAGGATCAGGTTGTAAATCAGAATCAAGGTGGCAAATTCCGGCTACTGGAGTGGTTAAGATAAATGTCGATGTTTCTGTTTATCCAGGAAGCAATGAATTCGCAGTAGGCATGGTGATGAGAAATAATGAAGGTACATTCATGGCAGCTAAAAATCATAAGTTCTGGGGTGAAGTTTCAGTAGTTGAAGCGGAGGCTGTGGGTGTGCGTGAAGCTCTATCATGGATCAAAGAATTACAAAAGCAAGATGATGAAGTAATAATTAAATCAGATTCACAGCTCAGTGTTAACGCTATTCGAAAACAAAGTATGAACTACCTGGAGATGGGAGAGATTATTGAGGAATGCAAACATCTTCTTAATGGTTTACATAGAGTTTCAGTTAGATTTATCCGGAAAAATGCTAACAGGGTAGCTCACGAGGTAGCTAGAATCCCTTGTTTAGTTAATTTCTATAACGTGTTCACGTCTCCTCCTACGTGTTTGTTGGAGACTCTTTCCTATGATGTTTCGTTTTGATTGAATTGATTCAGTAAGTTTCAAAAAAAAAAATAGATTGTTGATAAATTTGAATTTTTTGATAAATTATTAATAATTTTAGATTTTTGATTAGATTTTCGTTGAATTACATTCTGACATGTGTCTTGATCTAAATTTATAAATTAAGTAATAAAAAATTTGCAATAATAAATTAATTGAAAATTTTATTGAGTTAGAAGCATACAGTTAAAAAGAGTCCAAAATTATGATGATTAATGTATTTACAAGTAAATATATTACTGTTATTAATATATACTCCCTCCGTCCCACCCAATTGTTAACGTTTCGGAGAGAAGGTCCGTCACGCATTTTAAGGTGCATAAAAAGTATAGTTCCATAACTTATGTTTAATTTTTTTTTCTGAATAAAAATTTAATTCAGAAAAAAAAATTAAAAATAAGTTATGGAACTATACTTTATATGCACCTTAAAATGGGTGCCGGACCTTATCTCCGAAACGTTAACAATTGAGTGACACAGAGGTAGTATATACCTGTACCGGTTATCATCAAACATGTTGTTGTGAATGGAAAGTGAAAAAAATATAAGCCCTACCAAGTTGCTGCATGTTGTCAAGTCCTTTGAAAACCAAAGTTCCTATTAATAAATTTGACAAAATTTTCATAACTGATAGATTTAAAAAAGTAAGGCTGCATGTCAATTTTTTTTACCCATAAAAAAAAGTAGCTGATACTCCGTAAACTATAACATAAAATTCAAACAGCTTGTTCTAACAAATCAAGTTTTTATAAATATCTCGAGTTAAGATCACAAAGTTGTAATTTTAAACAGCAAACATAACTTGATCCGAAACAACAAACATAACCTCAATACGAAACTAACGAACTTGACCTCGAGTTAAGGTCATTAAAGTTTCTATTTTAGTAACTTTACCCGGACGATATTCCAAGTATAAGTTTGTATTATCAGCTCAACTACATTCATTTACGTTAACGTGAACCTGTCGCGGTTGCCCGTCTAGAGGGGTCGTGTGTGGTAGGGGTGAAAAAAAATCCGACTCACTCCTTATTTCACCCAAATAGGTTGAACCAATCGAAACCAAAATATAATTGAGTTTGTTTTTTATTAACCCGAATAGAATGGGTTGGATCGAAATTTATTAAATATTAATTCTCACTCAGCCCAACCCAACCCAATTCAACCCAACCCGTTACATAGGTTTAGTCAAATAATAAATTAAAGTTATTGTATAGTCCATCCGTGAGTCCAACCCATTTAATATTTAACCTATCAATTTGATGACTTCACATTTTAATCTAAATCACTTATATACCCTCAGACATCTACTCACCTCTAACACTTCTAAGAACTTGTTGATGTAATGTTTAAGAATTTATGTGTCGAATATTTAAGAATTTATGTTATACATTATTGAAAAATTTATGTTTTTGAGTTTTGATTTTGACAGGATAAAAATCCAATTAATCCGACCCTATCCGACCCAAATCGACATATAAATAATAGGGTTGGATTACACATATTTTCTAATATTAATGGGTTTAAATTTTTATAAACCGAATATATTGGGTTGAATTGAATTTTTGTCACTAAACCGGCCAACTCCACCCGTATTCACCCTAGTGTGTGGCGACCCGCTGCCCGACTGCAAAGGCGAGCATTCTTAAACGTGGATGAAAAAATAAACATGTAGACGCTGTTATGGATGAAAAATAAAATAGTATAGACCCTATTAAATTGTTACTATGTTGTAAAGTCATTGAAAATTAAAGTTCCTAGTAATGAATTTGATAAAATTTTGATAATTGATGGACTTAAAAAACTAACGTTGCATGTCAATTTTTTTGACCCATCAAAAAAATAACTGAATCAATTAAAAAGATTGTGTTTGCATATCAATACTATTTTATTATAATCAAATAAAAAAACTTTTTTTTCCCTCTTATCCCGGTGAACCGCAGAAAAGATCATAACCATCTAAATTTAGGTGAAGCATAAAAACGATTCTAAACATTCCATTTTAATAAAATTTAACTTTAAATAACATATATCACACATACAACTCTACCCCGATAATCCTCTTTTTATACAACTGCTTACAGATAATATTATATTATATTTAAATTATATTCAATATTTTCTATTTGAAGAATCTTATTTATCCTATAATTTTTATTTAATATAGTTTATTCACATTCAACTCAATTTCATCACCATTCAAACTCTTTTATTTATTTAAAATTATGACTTATCATTAAACTTTATGAATATTAATATATAAACATCATTGTATAGAAAAATGTAAATATAAATTAATAATAAAATAAATTATCATATTAAATGAAATATTTAAATTATAAAAAATAATTAATATATAATTTATTAATAGCATCCGTATTTTACGGGTTATAAGCCAGTACTCTAGTAAATACTCGTAAACTACTTTAGCATAAGATTCAAACAGCTTATTCAACAAATCAAGTTTCTGTAAATATCTCGAGTTAAGATCACAAAGTTTGTAATTTTAAACAGCAAACATAACTTGATCCGAAACATCAAACATAACCTCAACACGAAACTAAACGAACTTGACCTCGAGTTAAGGTCATTAAAGTTTCTATTTTAGTAAGTTTACCCGGACGATATTCCAAGTATAAGTTTGTATTATGAGCTGAACTACATTCATTTACGTTAACGTGAACCTGTCGTGATTGCTCGTTTAGAGGGGTCGTGTGTGGCGACCAGCTGCCCGACCGCAAAGGCGAGCATTCTTAGGGATGGGGTACTCGTCTCTGATTGAATTAGAATTTGTGTAGACACGCAGATAAAACTGTTGTCCCAGATACTGTCGTGCCCAAAACTCTGATCTTAGATTCCACATTCCCACATTATCAAGTGGGACATATATGGCGGTCCATGATTTGGGGTACACCTGTGATGCAAGCAGTGGCGGAATCAGGATTTTAAATTAGCCGGTGTTTAACTACTATAAAAAATTTAATCGAGGCTCATAAAAATTTTCCTTCTGGTTTTTATAATTTTGTCGGGATTAAAAATATAAAATTTTGACTGCTTTTTGGAGGTCAGCCTCGGCTTATAATTAATTCTACCACTAGATGCAAGTGCACAAAAGATACTACAAGAATAGATTATAGATTATAGATGCACATATTAGAAGTATAATATCCATTTAGCGGATATTTCTATCAAGTATCAAGTAACAACTTAAGGTTTTGATAGAGTGGTTCATCTAACACTCATGCTCAAGAGATATCTCGATTATGAACAATCTCATCCCCAATATTCTCGTATTGTAGTCCATTTAATGTTACTAACACCTTATGTTGTGTTTGATTGGAGAGATTGTAATGGAATGAGTGAAAAGAGAAGAAAATAATTGAGGTAGAATGAGAGATTTGAAAAAAGATTAGTGAATGCAAAATTTCTATGATGAGAATTGACAAGAAAATGAGTAAGAAGGAGAATAGAGCATTCTATCTCAAAATGAAGTGTTTGAGTTTTAGTCTAGGTGGAATGGAATGGTGGAAAGAATGAAATTTTTGAAAATTCACTCAATATTAGTTCAAATCTCATTTCATTCCAATCTCTCCAACCAAACACAATATTAAGGTTTCAAAGGAGTTGGTCATCTAGTACCGAAAACCATTTTACATACATTTCAAATTGCAAGCAATAAAGATACTGATAAAGATGGTCACCTGAATGGTGCAACGTGCAATTGCATCACGTAGGTTGTAGTTGTTTCTACTGCCTGAACTCCATTGTCCTCCATCCATTCTGTATATTTGATCAGAAATTTAGGATATGTTTACAACAATACACCAATTCTATCATTAATGTAACATGCAAAGCATATGTGCAAAAACAATTAGGTTAGAGAAGAGAAATAAATTGTGCAGATTAAAGGTTATATACTACTCACCCTACTACAAAGAAAGAGTATCCATCAAGGTGGTAACTCTGAACAATGTTTTCCGGGTTCTCAAATACAATTTCAACGAATTCTCTAAAATCAGCGCCCATAACAGAAGTGTCAAGATACAGACCTCCACCAGTGGGACTTGGTGATATGCTACCAACGCGAAAAACTCCTCCAATATTAAAGTAGTCTGCTAGCTTTAGGGGAGTGTCAGCAGGGACAAAGGAGACACTGTTGATTCCATATCTCTGCTTTCCACGGACTTGACCAGCAGAACTGGACAACCTGATAGTTCTGCTGGTTTTTACCATACCATAATGGTAAGAGCCCTGTGGATTAGGTCTTGGTCCACTTGCTGTGAGATTAGTCCTGATATGCAAGAAGAAGTTAATTAAGTATTCAAAAAACAAGCATTCCTTTAACTATGATATTAATAGATATGATGTACTATTAAGGGCCAACATACAAACCTGATAGAGCGTGCCTGGTTCAAAGACCAGTCAATCTGAGTGGTAGGTCCACCAGGTGGTGGACCGGACACTGGACCGGCAGAGTTGCTATATTTGAGAATACCAGTGGTGGTGAGAATTTTAGAGGTGAAACGGGATGACACAACAATATAATAATCCTTGGCTGGTTGGTCGGCTGTGACTAGTACTGAGTAAGATTGACCAACATGAATATCAAGTGATGAATAGGTTGATTGTAGTGTGTGTGTTCCCTCCACCTCAACCAGTTTCATTTTATGGCCTTGAATCCGGAAGTTCAGAGAATTTTCTAGTCCAACATTTGATATTCTGAGCCTGTACGTTTTACCTACACAATGAAGATTGAAATGACTAACAATCTTCAGTCATTGTATATTATGCTCAAGTACTTACTTTCTAGCAAGATCACCTCATATAGCACTTAAACACAATCAGTCAACGTTGTTAGCTCAGCATAATGATATTGAAAGAAAGAAAACTATAAGACAATGTACCTTGTTCAACATTGAAGGAGACTCCATTAGGACCCCTCCCATTGATAAGAATGCCATCCGGAAAAGGTAACTTCCTACCACTGTCAAGAATTGCCTTCAATTTCTGTGGAGAGAGAGACATAGCCCATAAATTTAGACAAATATAAAGTACAGGATCTGGTCTTTTGTCTCAGACACCTAAAGATGTGAATTAACATTCACCTCTCAAAAGCTCATTTAAATTTTTTTGAAATAAATATATAATGCATAATTAGGAATTAATAGTAAGTCTCTTCCAGTTAAATATTGTGAAGGGAGGGCTTACCGTGTGATTAGACTTGTACCAATCTCCAATTAAGACTGTATAATCACCTGCAGGATCAGGGAATGGGACAGGAATCCTAGGACGGCTAAGGATTCTGATACCTCCAAACCCTCCAGCAGCTTTGTGGAATGCAAGGGAAGGAAAATAGTAAAAGCTTCCGATCTGATCCTTTACTTGTAGAATGTATGTGTAATTCTTGCCTGGAGGAATGGGGCATGTAGTCCCATAGACTCCGTCCACAAATGAATTCCTCCTCTGCTGAATCCCATTCCTACAATATTCCAGTTATACTTTTAGTGAATTTTTGTAGAAATAATTGCCAAACAATGCCTGGAGACTGGAGTAATTTTCTATAGAAAAGAATGCAATGAATGAGTTACAACTTTAGTTACAAATATAAACACGATATCTGGGCACCTCAAGGGTATCACTCTCTCTCCCTTCACGAGAGGTTAAGGTTAAAGTCTTACCAGAGGCATGAGAAAAAATTGTTTAAAAACTTTCATAAACATATATAGATTCTTGCTTATTTCTAAAATAATTATTTCGGTGCAGTTAGTTGATTTAGGTTGCAGTAGATTGATTCTGATCATTAGGTTCCAGTTCTAATATTTCCAACACATATATAAAATCCATACTTTTGAAAGAAAATTATAATCCGTATATTTGAAGAACATATAAAGTTATAATTTCTTTTAACTTAAAATAAATCCAGTAGAATATACTAGATAAATTGAGCATACTGTAATTGACAAGAACTATGTAGAAGAGACGAAGAGATATATCTAGAACTTGTAAAGTTAATAATGAATGACAGCTTGCAGCTTGTGTCAATTACTGAGCAGTAGCTGACACTTAAGCAACATTACACGTCCAAAACAGAGGAAAGCGATGATCAACACAAGAAAATACGTGACACAAGGGCCTGGTATCACACTTCAATCACACGATCGATGTTGCTGCAATGATGTCGAGTCCAACGTTCTACAATATCTATCACAGTTAATTCATGAGTAGTAGAGGATCTCATTCTCAAAAGCCATTGGGAAGAGTAAAAAATTTGCATATATCAGATCTCCTCGAGTCATTTTCCTTTCCCGGACAATGCAATGAGACCTTTGGGTATTAGGTGACTACTCCTAGTGCCTAAATTGTCTAGTTGATCCTCATCAATTCCCTCCCATTGTAATTTCAATATATATTAACATACTTAACTCACTCATGCATCAAAGGACAATGAAATATAAGAACATCAACTATAATTACAATTAAAAGATGAAAAACTTGCCAGGAGATCAGAAAAGGCTGGTCTAAGCTGTTAAAGACATTGATGATAAGATTATCATTGGTGACTGAATATAGATCAGGACCAGGAAATTGTCCATTGATCAATATCCCCTAAAACAAAAAAAACATTTACGAAATTAAGACTGTACATAACAACATATACCACGTACAAGCAGTGGCGGAACCAGGATTAAAATTCACCGGAGGCTCAAATAATTTACGCACCTGTTGACGGACACCAAGGGGAAAAATATTACCATAAGTAACATTCCAGTTGAAGAATCTGTAAGGATCCTCTGCTCTAACACAACATGCAAATGCAATAATAATACTGACCAATGCAGCTGCTAAAGTTAGCTGCATTTTTGGTAGAAAAAGAGTGGAAAAATAAAATTAAAAAAAGAAGAGTGCGGGAGGTTTCGAAGTGGGAAATGCGGTGGGAATGTGTATATATCGTGAGGAATTTAAAAGGGAGCGTGAGCGGTGGTGCTATCCTGTGAACAAAATGAATGGTGATGTGTGATTTATTCTCAAAGTGCGGCTAGTCGGCTACTACTATCGCTTTTTCTATATTATGTTGGGTCCTCACTGTTTTGTACTACTATACAACATGCTACTCCTCTTCATTTTTATTCTTATTTTTAGTGTGTATATAGTGTTTCCCATATCAGTGGGGTTGTGTAAAATAATTTGTGTATTTTGTTTTTTGAATAATTAGGTCTATAGGCTTACAAAAATGAGTATGTGTTCTAATAAATTATCGGGATGAGTCAATAATTTGTGTATTTAATCTATATGTGAATACATATCTGTTTCATTATTTTATATTAGTTAATTAACTTTTCTAATGTTTTTAGTTTATTTTAGACTGAAATATTTTTAAAAAAAATTACAAATAGAACACTTTTTTGATTTTGAAAATATATATTTTTAAAATTTATTGACAAGACACATGAATTTACAAATAACACATTATCAAGTGATAACGAGAACTAACCAATTACAATAAAAAATCATTTTAAAAAAAAGTTAAGAAAATTGATTTCAGTTACATTTTATTACATATCATATTCTTACAAATGTTTTATTACAAATGTAATATATTTTAAAAAATGTAATATTTTTATTCATTTTGTGATAATAAACTACAATAGTTGGTTGCAATTTGCAGTTTTCCTCAAAAAAAGTTTTTGCAGAAAATTAAACTAATACGTAGAAGAACCTCCAACCATGTTCACATGTTAGTACTCCTCCGTCCCATAATTTTTGTCTCATTTTGACTTTTCAAAATCAAATTAATCAATTTTGAGTAATAAATTAAACATATTATATGATAATATATATTTTTTGAAAAAATATTATAATAAAATTTAACTCTTCTATTTTTTCAATCAATTTTTAAAGTCATAGAATTATACATAAATATTTTTAAATTATTAGTCAAAATTAAATAAATTTGACTTTGAAAATTCTAAATAAGATAAAAATTATGGGACGGATGGAGTATTTTATTATTATCTACCTGCCAGTCAAAAAACAATTAATTTAACTATTTTCTAAAAATTAAACCACTCTTTTAGGTACAATTATTTATAAATATCTTCTTTAGTCCTCTAAATTTATTGATTCATTTCCCCTACTCTAAAACTCTCCATCTCATCTCCCTCAAAATTTTTATCGATATTTTAGACTTTTTATATATCCATCTCATCTCCCTCTAATAATTATTATAATAAAATATTGTTTTCGAATATAATTAACGATTATAGTTAATATGATTAGAACAAAACACATTTTTAATCATCTAAAATTCGATAAACTATTATTTTATTATATTTTAACTATTCATTTTACTCCCTCGGTCCCATGATACATGTCATTTTTGTAAAACAAATTTGTCCCAAAATACTTGTCACTCTCTTTTTCCAAAACAATTTTTTAAAGACTTTTCCACATATTACCCTTGTATTACTATATCCAATATTTGACTAATTTAAATAAACAAATAACTCATCTACATTTAATACAATTATTAGGAGTAGACAAGAAAACAAAAATCTACTTAACTTTTTCTTAAAATGCGTAATTTTTTAGAAGTGATATGTAAAATCGGACCGAGGGTGTATCATAGGTTGAAGATATTTTAATAAATCAATAAAATTCTTTATAATAGTTTGAGGAGGAAAATTATAATTATAATTAAATAATATGACTCTTTGCCAGGGGAGTTGAGAGGCGAGACTCGAGAGTACTTGAACGATCATGTGCTCAGTTAACACTTTCCCACCCCACCACCATTTGGTCCATTTCATACTTCCTTTCCTTTTCACCGGACACTTTTTTTGTGAAAAGATAATTATATTATATATTAACCATTGCATAAGAGTTTATGTTCCCCTATAAATTATTTTAATTTAATATTTAATTTTACAAAAAATACCATACGCTACTAACAATAAAATTCAATATATTTCGAATTAGTTAAGATGCCACACAAGTCATATTAATAAATGAACCAAGTCATATTAATATATCAGTGCTGCCCTTTTATCGCACTCTTCATTCTTAGATTTTCATTTTGTGTGTCGAACATCCCATATTTAAACATAACCAGTAATATTTGAACACTTATTTTAAGTCAAAAATACGTAAAAGTTTTAAACAGTTGCTAAATCCATCACCTATGTTCATATAGGCATCTCGACATAAACAAATGTGGTCTGGAGATGTTATGATAGCAAAGTAGGACCGGTGATCAACGGAATACTCTAGACAAATGATTATTTATGATCTACAATGTCTATATTATACATAATGGGCTATATTCCAATTTGCAAGTATAATTGCAAGGTTGGTTCATTGCTTTTACATTCTCAAGCAACCTACACTATCTTGCCTTTTACGTTCAAGTTATGTTTACTTTTGAGGGAAACGTAAACATATAATAACGAACAATGAGGTGCGAAATCCCAATGGGCTACAAAATTAATATACACAGTAAGCAAATTTCTTGTTAAGTGAAATGTTTGCACAAGACCAGAATAAGTAGAGGCCTAGAGGGACCTGAGAGGGGAGATGGATTACAATATTCGCGTTGTATGAGAAATTTGATAGGCCGTATGTACCATTGCAGGGATAGAAGGACACCTGTAAGAGTATCGAGAACCTGATACGTCACATTTGCTTGGATTAAACTAGGCCTTGGACATAGCACGCCAATCTTGAGTGCTCTCAACAACATTGGTATAGCTGGTGCTCCCAAGGAGCAATCAACGGAGAGTAACATTATCTTTGGGGGGAAATCTTGCAATGTGAATGGTCTTAGAAAACAGGGAACTAATTATTTACTCAGTGCAACTCGTAAGAAAGACTTTAAGTATAAAAAGGAAACTTATATGCTCACATAAGTCGGAAGATCTATGACATGTTTTGCTATTTGAGGGACAATTTGGATTACATGATCAGAGATCATTCTTTAAATTTTAAATTTCAGTAAAATGTAAGCTCGACAGGCTGATATTCTTGTTGTAATGTAAGATAACTCCTGCTTCAACACAGTGGATTCTATGATTTTGCAAGTGTTGCTTCTTCATGCGCGCTAATAACCGAGCGGGATAGCTGTTGCTTCTTCAATTTTAGGTCTTACAAATGTTAGCCATATTAAAATTTCAAACTCTCTCGGACTTGAGACTTAGAGCTCAAAATATCGTAATAATAAAGATTACAGAATTATAGGGGACCAGAAATGTTAAGTGGCCATCAGTGCCTCCAGCCACCTTCAATTGTCATACAAATAGAACTCCATGAAACTGCTCTCCGTGCATTTGCAATACAGTGGCCAAGCAAAATCTACTGTTTGGGCTACATTTCTCGTGTTAATACATGAGCACGATTGTATAGCTCAAATGATAAAAAATTTATCATCAGTCGTCCAGGTCTGGGTTCGATTCTTGCCTGAGAATTTCTTAGAACATGTACTCGTGACCCAAAAAAGAGGTCCACGTAGCCATTTAAACCGGTGGTATTTGGGCCGGATTTAAATTAATCCCAACATTCTCGGATCTGGTTTAGATTAGCTCTGTGTCAGAGTTTACAGTTATGATTTCGGGTTTTGAGAATTGAGATAGGAACACCAATCCGTTAGACTTTTTATTTTTTATATATAAAATACGATCTTTATTATGAAATGTGAATCTATCACCTTATAAACTTCATCAATAAATTAGAAAATTTATACACTTAGTATTTTTTTACATTGGTTAACCAATCTTATTTAAGATAATTATATAATTATATTTATTATGATACTAGATTTTAGTTCGTGAGAAGTACAAATTCTTTTTTATACATATATTAACTTAATATTAATATAAATATTTATTAATTAATTTTTTGTATTTTTAAATTGTCTAAATTAAAAAATTTAGTTTTGTTAGTGTTTTAGACTTAATATTATGAATATATAATTATATCTTATATATAATAAGAGTAAGAGAGATCTTATCCAAATACTAAGAGATCGATCACTAACAATTACATAATATCATATAATTGTATATAAGTTATAATTAATATCTAACACTTACATGATATTATATAATTATTTATAAGTTACGATTAATACTATACTAATAAAAATCTAATAATATTGAAAAAATTATTCAAATACTCTCAATAATTTAAAAGTCATTACTAACAATTATATAATATTATATTATAATTTATAAATAATAAGTAAGCGTAAAAGGAATTTTATTCAAATATTATTAAAAATAAAAAAAATTGATACTCATTTTCCACGCTTCAACTTGTCAAATTCGTTGATTTGAATTTCTCGATTCGCTAAGGGGGTAATTGTACAATATCATCTCTATTGTATCTGAATATTAATATAGATCTTCAATAATTATATATAAATTAATATATATATTATAATTAATATTTAGCATTTATACAATAATATATACTTATTTATAAATTAAAATTAATATTACATAATAAAAATCTAATAGTTCAATTTTTTTTATTCAAATACTCTCAAAAATTTAAAATCCATTACTAACGATTACATAATAGAGAAAAAAAGTTTCTAACGTTAACTATAGATAAATTACCTGAAGTCACATATATTTTAAGTATAAAAACTGGATGAAATTTTTGTAATAATAGAATTCACCATAATATATTTACAAAAATAGCCTTGACATTGTATTATATTTTATGTTAACTTTAAATAATTACCTAACTGCGATTTTAGGCTCATTAAGCCCTTACATAATATTATATTATTATTTATAAATTACATATAATATTATATTACGCTTCAGAAAAATATAATAATAATAAAATTTTAATTTTTGATATCACACAAATAACATATTTAATTTAATATTTGTAATTCTAAAGATGTTGGTAAAATTTTACAGTAATATATACTCTCTCCGTCCCACCCATTTGTTAACATTTGGGTTATGCATGGAGGTTAAGAAAATTGTATAAAATAGTGTGAAAGATGAGGAAAAGTGGTTAAAGTAGTGGAGTCGATGAATATTCAATTCATAGATTTGAAAAGTTGAAGGGAAGTAATGAGTGAGATTAAATTTTATATTATAAAAATTTATTATCCCTCCGTCCCAGCCAAATGTTTACGGTTGGTCTGGGCACGGAGACCAAGGATAGTGAGTGTAATATTGTTAAAATAAATGAAATAGTGGGTGTAATAGTAATTTTATTATTAAAATAAATGAAGTAGTAGGTGTAATAGTGTAAAGTGTTGAAAAAGTGGAGTGAAGTAGTGGATCTAATAATGTATTTTATTGTTAAAAGTTATTATTTTTATTAATGTAAAGAATTGGTGGGACGTCCCAAAAAGGAAAGTGTAAAGAAATGGGAAGGATAGAAGGAGTATTTTTTAAAAGTTTTGAAATGTAAAGAATTGGGTGGAACGTCCAAAAAAGGAAAGTGTATATAATTGGATGGGACATAGTGAGTATATTAGACACAAAATTTAAATCAAAATCTAAAAATTTTATCCAAACCCGAATCCGAAAAAAAATTAAAACCTAAAATCTAAAACCCAACCCGATTCGGCGAATTTCGGATCGGATTCATGTTAATCCTAAACTCAAAAATTATAAGATAAAATCCAAAACTTAAACCCAAAATCGAAATCCGAACTTGAAAATTTAAAAAAAAACAATTTTATAAAATATATATTATACTATATTATAAATAATGTGTATAATATATATATATAAAACATATAATATATAATATATTTATATATAATATATATTATATAAAATAATATATATACGTAATTTATAATATATACTAGTTTATAACATGTGCAAAGTACTAGTGATATTAATAAATTATATATTAATTATTTTATATAATTTAAATATTTAATTTAATATAATAATTTATATTATTATTAATTTGTTTCTATATTTTTCTAATCAATGTTATTTATATATTATTATATATTAATTACATTTTTGATTTTAATATTTATAAAAAATTATTAATAAGTTATAATTTTAAATAAATTAAAATTTTTTACTGATGATGAAGTTGAGTTAAATGCCACCACATCTGTTACCCAGATAATACACTATTATAGAGAGGGTGTTGAATATAATAGTATAAAACAAATCGATTATGAACACAAGTATGTAGAAGAAGTATTGTTTTGTATTAACTTTTGATGAACTGAATACAAAACTCTCTCAAGAAAAACAAAGTTTTTAAGAACTGCTAGGTTATGAGAATGATAATTACTTTTTTTTGAAAACTCTTTTAATATTAATCTAATCTTGTATTTATATAGTACACAACTACTTATCCAAATACAACAAAGATAATGATTATTAAATGTAGAAATATTGTTTCCATCATTATCTTCCTAAAAATAGTTTCAAGAAAGGTAATTGAATTGCATTAAAACACTTCCTTGTTTATCCCAATCAATCTCTGATTTGTCGGTTGCCATCTCTGTCAAACTCTGATAATCATAAACTCTATCGGTTGGTAATCTCTGATTGAGTATACTCTAATTGAGTAAACTCTGATTGACAGCTTCTGCTATAAGTTACTTATGGATTAATAGTATGTTAGATCATTCCAAATGTTGTTTGTGATAGGATGGGTCATACTTATACCAATTACTTCTTTATCTTTTATATATTGGTTTTCATGCTTGTATAATGAAGTGAATGTGTATAATGAAAACAGAATGAATGTACTATCAAACTGTATGGGAAGAAAAAATAATAAGCTTCTAAACTCCACTTCAATCCAACTAAATAATGAAACAATGCAACAAAATAAAAGGAACGCACAGACACATACTAATTTGTCGTGCAAAACTGAAACATCAATTTCTACAACCTAATAACATCTACCTAATTATTATCTCAATTACAAACTCAATTGTTATAATCTTTTATTCAAATATTCATGAGGGAAAAAGGTCTCGGACAACAACTATTCTATTCGTAGTCATATTATGTGTTTTCCCAGTTGCACAAGTAGAAGGGGGGGGGGTTGAATACTTGTGTGTCTTTTCTCCCTGATTTTAAAATCAAATTCGATATGAATTAAGAACAAAGATCAAACACAAAGATATGAATAAGTACTGTTTGTATTATTGACGATTAAATACAAAACTCTCCTAGGATGTACACAAACCTAGCAGCTTCTCTGTGATTNGGGGGGTTGAATACTTGTGTTCCTTTTATGCCTGATTTAAAACCAACTCGATATGAATTAAGAACAAAGATCAAACACAAAGATATGAATAAGTACTGTTTGTATTATTGACGATTAAATACAAAACTCTCCTAGGATGTACACAAACCTAGCAGCTTCTCTGTGATTATCACAGCAACTCTCTCTATCTCTATGCTCTCACAAAATTTCACTCAGACAAATTTTGCTTCGACTTTTTTCCACACCTTTACAATTAGGTTACATAGTGTTTATATAGAGAGCTGCCTATCAACTAATAACAGAAAGATAAATTACAATAGGAATAGAATTCCTAATTATTAGTTGACAGTTTCCTTCTAGAATTCTCTTTCTTTCCCATAGCATATCTGCAATATATTTATCTTGATCTTCGAAGACTTTCCATTCCTGTGATCCTCTTCCAAATTTTAACTTTAATTGTATAGACTTTGAATCCTTTAGACTCTGATGATCTTCAGACTCTGATCACATGTAGACTCTGATAGTCTATAGACTCTGATCACCTACCAGACTCTGATCTTCATGCAGTCTCTGGTTTCACTTTCTACAGAAATTCTTCCAAGTACAGGTAACATGAATGTTGACTATCTAGAATCCGATTATTCATTTCAGAGACTAGAAAGACTTATTACAGATAAACTAA
>QRFB01002895.1:6225-47677 GCA_008931105.1 Oenanthe javanica | reverse complement strand
GAATTCACCTGCAAGGACCATCATCCTCTCAGTATTCTCCTGATGATTCTGGTTAGTAGCACCACTCCCAAATTCCGGCCTTCTGGGGGTGGCTCCATGGAACCTACCATCACGAGCACCTTCCAGCATTCTTCCTTCATCATCATGAGGGCGCCTCCCTCCCTGAATCATTGGCTCCTTCCCGGAGCGACGTTCGAGAGTGCGAAGGCGTTCATCAAATCTATTGAAATTCGTCTGGAGGCTTCTGATCGTGTCTTCAATAAAAAACAATAGCTCTATCATATCTGAATTTGTCATCATAATGGGGGGGTCCTCCAACGATCCAACCAACATTGGGAGGATTGGTTACATGCTCATGAACATACTCCTCATGATCATGGTAGTTCTGGTTGTTCTAACCATGATTCTGGTCAGGTGACTGTGCTTCTTCCTCCCTCCTGCCGTTCCTCCACTGATCTTGTGGTTGTGACATCTTTTCTCCTTAGATGTTGAGAGTTGTGTTGAGTAAGAGCGCGCCTTGAGGCATGGGCGCGGTTTCGGTGTTTGATGCTGGTGTGACTTGAGGAGTTTATGGAGGGCTAAGGCATGCCTTGAGCGATGACGGAGGGCTGAGGCGTGCCCTGATTAGCCAAGGGGGGCTGAGGCGCGCCCTGACTGAGTAGAGGAGGCTGATGCTCCGACGCCTTTTTTCCATTTGAGGACGCGTCCTTACCCTGCATAACATATCTACTAATTCTACTATACAAATCATCTGTAGGTTTCCGGAAGTTACCTGAGTATTACGTACCTCATTAGCAGAACTATCGGCGTCACCCGAAGACGAAGCTGACGATGGGAGGTGTCGACTCACGAAGGAAGAGTAGGCGTCGACCTTCGCCTTGGACTAGGGCGCGCCTTGCACTATCAGCGTCGCCTGAAGACGAAGTTGACGAGGGGAAGGCGTCGACTCACGAAGGAGGAGTAGGCGTCGATCCTCGCCTTGACCTAGGGCGCGCCTTACACTATTGGCGTCGCCTGAAGTCGAAGCTGACGAGGGGAAGTCTTCGACTCACGAAGGAGGAGTAGGTGTCGACAATCGCCTTGAAGACGAAGTTGACGAGGGGAAGGCGTCGACTCACGAAGGAGGAGTAGGCGTCAACCCNAGTCTTCGACTCACGAAGGAGGAGTAGGTGTCGACAATCGCCTTGAAGACGAAGTTGACGAGGGCAAGGCGTCGACTCACGAAGGAGGAGTAGGCGTCAACCTTCGCCTTGAACTATGGCGTACCTTACACTATTGGCGTCGCCTGAAGACGAAGCTGACGAGGGGAAGGCGTCGACTCACGAAGGAGGAGTAGGCGTCGACCCTCGCCTTGAAGACGAAGTTAACAAGGGGAAGGCGTTGACTCACGAAGGAGGAGTAGGCGTCGACCCTCGCCTTGAAGACGAAGTTGACGAGGGGAAGGCGTCGACTCACGAAGGAGGAGTAGGCGTCGACCCTCGCCTTGAAGACGAAGTTGACGAGGGGAAGGCGTCGACTCACGAAGGAGGAGTAGGCGTCGACCCTCGCCTTGAAGACGAAGTTGACGAGGGGAAGGCGTCGACTCACGAAGGAGGAGTAGGCGTCGACCCTCGCCTTGAAGACGAAGTTGACGAGGGGAAGGCGTCGACTCACGAAGGAGGAGTAGGCGTCGACCCTCGCCTTGAAGACGAAGTTGACGAGGGGAAGGCGTCGACTCACGAAGGAGGAGTAGGCGTCGACCCTCGCCTTGAAGACGAAGTTGACGAGGGGAAGGCGTCGACTCACGAAGGAGGAGTAGGC
This sequence comes from Oenanthe javanica, assembly GCA_008931105.1. NCBI lineage: Eukaryota > Viridiplantae > Streptophyta > Magnoliopsida > Apiales > Apiaceae > Oenanthe > Oenanthe javanica. The sequence goes on along the minus strand of QRFB01002895.1, from coordinate 45,877 downwards.
GTCGACCCTCGCCTTGAAGACGAAGTTGACGAGGGGAAGGCGTCGACTCACGAAGGAGGAGTAGGCGTCGACCCTCGCCTTGAAGACGAAGTTGACGAGGGGAAGGCGTCGACTCACGAAGGAGGAGTAGGCGTCGACCCTCGCCTTGAAGTAGGGCGCGCCTTACACTATTGGCGTCGCCTGAAGACGAAGCTGACGAGGGGAAGGCGTCGACTCACGAAGGAGGAGTAGGCGTCGACCATCGCCTTGAAGACGAAGTTAACAAGGGGAAGGCGTTGACTCACGAAGNGAGGAGTATGCGTCGACCCTCGCCTTGAAGACGAAGTTGACGAGGGGAAGGCGTCGACTCACGAAGGAGGAGTAGGCGTCGACCCTCGCCTTGAAGACGAAGTTGACGAGGGGAAGGCGTCGACTCATGAAGGAAGAGTAGNGCGTCGCCTGAAGACGAAGTTGACGAGGGGAAGGCGTCGACTCACGAAGGAGGAGTAGGCGTCGACCCTCGCCTTAGAGATGAAGTTGACGATGGGAGACGTCGGAACAACAAAATCACACCAGCCTTCCGGAGAGGCTAGTGAGGGAAAGAGGGCGCTCCCTAACAAATTATAGGGATGAGGACGTGTCGTCCTNTGAGGACGTGTCGTCCCCTAGAATTTCCTACATGCGTAAAACCCAATTCACAATAGAAAATATCAGAAAGTAAGGTTTACCTGATAGGCGTGTGCGGCTCATGAATCCCATAACTGCTTGATTATAGTTGTGTTGTTGCTTTGACTCCATCCTCTTCCCATAGCAAGAGTATTCATAACTCCCATCTCTGAATCGGGTTCNTATTTCCAAGGATACCTTAACTGGAGGCCAGCACTAGATCCACCACAAATCGTAGGTCACGTCCTAAGCCCCCAGACGAGGGCAACCCGCCTGAGTACAGGGAAAGGATCTTCCAAGATAAGGCCAAATATGCCTCCATAACTCCCCTACGAGGGCAACTCGAGGAATGTAGAGCTATGTCCTTCGATTATTATTACAAGTAAGTGAATGCAGGGAGACATGCCGACTTTCCCAGCAACGGATGGAGGAGGGCGCGCCCTCTACCATCAAGAACCAAGGCGCGCCTCCTTGTTGGACCACTTCTAAATTAAAGAGCATTCCATAAGCTTCGCGTGGACTGTAAGATCGTCCAATTCTGACTTCTAGAACTTGAGATATGACCCAAACAGTGTCTGCAGTGCAAGATCAGGGCGCGCCATCTTCCTCAGGGAAAGCCCTCTTCAGGGGAAGCCCTCATCCTCTTCTTCCTCACTAGGGCGAGCTAACTTCAGGGAGAGTCGTCGTCTCCCTCTTCCTCATGGTGAGCCAACTTATTCAGGGAGAGTCGTCGTCGTCATCTCCCTCTTCCTCATCTTCATACCAGGGTGCGACCTCTTCTTCAGGGAAAGCCCCCATCTCCCTCTTCCTAACTAGGGAGAGCCTACTTCAGGGGGAGTCGTCGTCGTCATCTCCCTCTTCCTCGTCTTCATACCAGAGAGGCCGATTCTAGGAAAAGCCCGATATCAGGAGGATGCCGATTTCAGGAGAAACCCGATATCAGGAGGATGCCGATTTCAGGAGAAGCCCGATACCAGGAAGAGGCCTGACACTAGGAGGAGGCCGATTCCAGGAGAAGCCCGACTCTTAGGGCGAAACCCAAATCCAGGCGAAGCTCAACTTCAGACAAAATATGGGCATAACATAACCCTTTTATCAACTCTGAAACCACCTAACCCTTTTATCAACTCTGAACGGTTAGGTTTTAAAAAAATTAGGGTTGAGCCCCGGTTAATAATCGCAACTCCTCCCTTTATGTGTGCTCTTATTAACAACGACTCGTCTCTGTTTTTCTAATAACATGAGTCGCGGTTATTAACAATGGCTCGACACTATTCTTTTTTAAAATCATGGCCGTCCAGGAGTTGATCAGAGAGTTAGCAAACCATTTGCTGGGAAAAAAATTCCTGGGGATGATTGTCCTGAATCAGCTCCATTTAAGTATACATTGATTTATTGAAATAGTGTCGTATGATTTGCAGCTATTACTGCATATTTTTACAATGGTGATATATAAAAATGTCTAGCCTAAATATTTTGATGTGTTTGACAATTGTTGTACTCGATGACATTGCAGAACAATATAATCGAAAAGGGAAAAAATGCTAAAATTGAAATGAGAATGATTCGACTATCTGTATAGTTGTAGTCAATGAACATGAAGCCAACGTGAGATGTAGTACATATTATGTTTGTAATTTTATGTACATAAATAATTTTGGAAGTCATACTTCATATTTACTTGGTAAAATCACAGAAAACTGATAAAATATAAGATAAATACGCAACAATATGACAATAAAATGGTATTAAAATACATGTCCGTTTAAAATATATATTTAATTAGAAAATAAAATATGAATTATTGCGTAATTTTTACAGAGTATATAAATATATTCGGGTGGTCGTAAAAATGAGCCAAACCCCGTGTAGTTGAGTCTAAGTGCATTTTCGATAAAAGTTGTTAAAAAATTCTATTTATGAATATATATTTTAATTATTAAAAAAAATAGTTATAGATCTCAATTTAAAAATATATTTTTTAAATAATGTGATAGTGTTGACATGACAAAATATAAAAGTTTTAATCAATTGTAAAAATAATAAATGAGATGAACCTCCTTGCATTCACTTTAACCACACCAATTAAAACATTTCATGCTTTTACAGGGGATTCAAAAAACTTCGAGAAATTCCGGTTTTTGTATTAGGACTTAAGAGGCACTATGAATATTGTTTTTTATGATCGTTTTAGGATACTCTTTTTTCCCTTTAAGTTTTTTCCCCATAGAATTTTACTCTCATAGGGTTTTAACGAGACCCGTTTTGTCAAATATAAAAGTTTTATTACTAAACATTCGTGAAATGTCTTTATTATGGGTCATTCGATCCATGAATTGGTCAAGCATACTTCAATCAGATGATAAATTTTTATTATCTTTTTAATATATAATCAGAATTTTCAGAAAACGAAAACAAAAAACTTTTGATGCTGTCATGTCTGTACTGACGCAATATTTTAGGTCAGCCCATGAGCCGGTGAAGCCCACATGTCAACCCGGTTACTGGTAGGTAGCAGGTGGGATAGCAAGTAGACTATTATTTTTAAAATAATAGTTGTAGTACTAAAAGTGAACAACAGACTACTAATATCTCCGTAATTATTAATTAACATTTAGGTAACACTTACCCGTCCTAATTGTAATTAGTCTCCTCTAAGCTTAATGGTAGATAATGAATGGAATAATTTTTTTTTTTTACAAGAGTGATGGATTGTAATTTATAATAAAGGGATTTAAGTTTTTGAGGTGAAATTAAGAAAACGATTTGAGATTTGATAATTTTTCAGTAAAATGACATTACAGAGGAACATCTTTTCTCAATATACAATAAAATTTTATTCCAATGAGAAATAAAATTATTCTAAAAGTCTGAAAAATATATAACCGTAAATAATATGCGAGCTAAAAAATTTCTATATTTTCTTACGTTCGGGTTCTGCAAATTTTATCATGGTTATCCAAATTTTTGTTATGTAATTTTTTTCATTCTTGCAAAATTCACTATTTTTATTTGATTCAAAATTACCGTGCATCTTACAAATGTTATTATTATATTTGCTGATATTTGACACATCAAACATATCATATAGTTTATGGACTGCTACTTTGGTTCCAAATTTTTTTTGGTTAATTTAATTTTTTGGGATCAAATTAATCGAGTTTTAATTATAATTTATATATTATTTTTTAATACTTTTACAATTTTAAAATTGATTTTAAATTTAGATATCTAACAATATTGTTTTTTTATTCTTTTCAACTATATAATATATATAGTTTTTAATTAAAATTTGATAAATTAATCACAAAAAATTTGGGCCGGTGAATATAAGGAATATTATATTCTTACTAAATAAGACAAATATAAGACTACACATGACCATTTTTGTTTTTGTTGTTATCTGTTACTTAATGAAATTTTAGAAAATCTTTTACCATTCTGTTACATATAATAATAAATAATAATTTAGGTAAATTAAAGAAATTAAATAAGAAAATGACTTCTTAATTATCTGCAACCTCAATAATTGTTAATCTAAATAGAAGACTGATTCTATAAAACTTCTATGTAACTGTCTCTCTCACAATAGCTTGTAATTAAAATTATATGCATCTTTCACTTATAAATTAAATATTAAAAATTAAAAATAAAGAACCCAAACATTGCAAATCATGAACAAATAACCTCAACTCTAGCAGACAACTCTGTAGTTAAAAAAATACTAGTGGACAATAAAGCAATACATCCATACAATACGCAAGACTTGCAATACAATAAAGTTTTATACACGAGGGTGAGGCTTATTATTATCTTACATTTAATTTTTTTAATTATAATTAAATATGTTCACATACACTTGTCAACTATATATTTAATAATATATTATCCCTCACTCATACCGAAAAAAGGTTGAAAGAGAGATGCTATTAGGAAAAAAAATTAGTATCATAATCCGTTTTGATATTAATTGATAAATACATTTTATAGTGATCAATCGGTTGGTTGCGAATTAATCGAAATGGTTAATCGGAGATATTTTAATTTAACAAATACTCCNCATACCGAAAAAAGGTTGAAAGAGAGATGCTATTAGGAAAAAAAATTAGTATCATAATCCGTTTTGATATTAATTGATAAATACATTTTATAGTGATCAATCGGTTGGTTGCGAATTAATCGAAATGGTTAATCGGAGATATTTTAATTTAACAAATAATAAATAAACAAATTTATGCACCAATCATAAATTTAAAAAACAAACAAACTATACATCATTAATTTATATTTAATATATAAGCCATTCATAACAAAATAATTAGTTATTATTCTTTACATGTTAATACATCCTATCAATTAAAATAAAATTTCTATCTACTATATTTTTCATTTTACAAAAATAAAATTCACTAAAGATAACAATTCCGTTAATAAAAACATATAAGGTCAAGAATCGGTCAATTTGATTGTTTTTTAATCACTAAATCTAACCGGATCATATATATCGATTTCATTAAATATTAAATCGGNTTTCATTTTACAAAAATAAAATTCACTAAAGATAACAATTCCGTTAATAAAAACATATAAGGTCGAGAATCGGTCAATTTGATTGTTTTTTAATCACTAAATCTAACCGATCATATATATCGATTTCATTAAATATTAAATCGGCGGATTAGAACACTAGGATATTGTGAGTAAACTGAACCACCATAACTAAATAATTTAGTTCGGTTATAATTTTAAACCAAATTAGACAATTAAATATTAATGCATACTATTTAGTACTTAAATTTGGAAAAATTGTGAAATATAGAATATAAAGTAAACGAATAAAATATAAACATATGTAAGATAAAATTTGTTGCAAATTGCATATAAGTATATTAATATATATTGTGAATGATTCGATTTTATTGATCAGTTTGGAAATGAAAACTAAATCGAATAGAAATTAATAATTTTATTTATGTCAAACCTAAACCATTTGAATTCCGTAACAATTGATTTGGTCACTTTGATCTGATTCGGTTTGATCTGTTTAATTTTTTTTTGCTTAGCCCTAAAAACATACACTATTGTTAAAATTATTTTTAAGAACAAATATTTTATAAAAACATAACAAATTAAATACCAGAGAATTTATTGAATTTCTAACAAATAAATGAGAGTTTTCNAAATGAAAACTAAATCGAATAGAAATTAATAATTTTATTTATGTCAAACCTAAACCATTTGAATCCCGTAACAATTGATTTGGTCACTTTGATCTGATTCGGTTTGATCTGTTTAATTTTTTTTTGCTTAGCCCTAAAAACATACACTATTGTCAAAATTATTTTTAAGAACAAATATTTTATAAAAACATAACAAATTAAATACCAGAGAATTTATTGAATTTCTAACAAATAAATGAGAGTGTTTACCTTTAAATAGTAATAATATTTCCCCCCAATATTTGACTTAAAATGAGCTTAAAAATTGAAACTAAGAGAGTATTTAGTATTAGAGATTTAAGTTCATAATTCATATACTTTATCTTTTTTTAAAAAAAATTTAAATATTACTTTTTTTAAAAATAATTAATTTTGATCGATTTTGACCGTTTCCCATCTCTTTCGTTGTTTGACCGATTTTTTAAGAAAACATTTTTTAACTCAATTTTTGCTTAATCAAATTGAATGCTTTTTAAGTAATTATTAATCGGCCAATTACTTGAAAATAGCTAATTTTCTGAATACCGGTTATAATACATTTCTGTTAAATACAAAATGTAAATTACAAGGCTGAAATAATTTCACATATTTTGTTTGAGTTAGAATGCGTATTTTTTTTCTTCTTGCTAAAAAAGATTAAAAATTCAAGACTAAAATAAATGATAAAATAATTTTATATAACATTATCAGAAATNGCTAATTTTCTGAATACCGGTTATAATACATTTCTGTTAAATACAAAATGTAAATTACAAGGCTCAAATAATTTCACGTATTTTGTTTGAGTTAGAATGCATATTTTTTTCTTCTTGCTAAAAAAGATTAAAAATTCAAGACTAAAATAAATGATAAAATAATTTTATATAACATTATTAGAAAANTCAGAAATAATCACATTCAACTATTAACTATAGTCTATATGTAATATCCTCCTGTTGAAGAAAATGTAATATCCTATCCTCGAAATTTACTTTTTTATTTATTAAACGAATATCATGCACTGCAAAATTCATCTTATTTATAGATACAATACTTACAAGTGTCTTTAAAAAATTTGAACAATCAATTTATTGTGTAAGTATAATATTAGGAGCTGACTTTGAATTAATTATTGCATTCAACATATTACACCTACTAATTAAACTTGTAAAATTGACCATTTCTTAAAGAAGAATGTTGTAAATATAGTAATGTAATTAAAACAGAATGTTTACATGACTTTAATTCCACATTATAAATCTAGTAGGAGTAGTGTAGTACTCACATAAATTAGTTGAGGTCAACTATAAAAACAAAAAAGATATTAAAGCAAAATGTAAATCTAAGTGCCTATTATACCTATACAATCTAAATCTATGCTTACAAAAGCCTGTGTATGTATATATAGTTATAGTTATATGATATACTGTTGTCATTCTCTCTCTCCTAAACTTTATGAAACTTTTTCAAAACTTTGCTCCCTTTTTCACAAGCAAAGCCTGAAACACCAAAAATAAAACTAGGGTTTCACTCAAGTTCTTAACTTTAGATTTGGGTATCCATTAGAAACCCATTTGTTGTTTCACTCAGGTTCAATCATTTCTTACTCTAATGTGTGTGTGTGTTTTAAGTGTTTATGCATTGGCTTGATGTTGGGTGAGTGATTGTATTATTGTTTGTTTAGTTGAGTGGGGAATAAGATCAAACACGTGAAAGACATAAAAGGGCTGATACAGATAGAATAAGAAAGATAAATTTGTCATTATTAGAGTCAAAAAGCATATGGCTATATTAATTTTATATGTTTTGCTTTATTAGAGACGTATANTCTGTTATCTAGTGCTTTAATGCTAAATACCATTTACTTGATTCATTATAAATTAGGGAAGGTCAGTATCAAAAGGCTACTAAAATTAAACTGCAGTTGTTGACCGTGTGGCTCCAACTCTCTTAACAACTATATGACATGATTCAGATGCCCCTTTTCTCATAGTGTCACCCGCATTTGTAAATATATAAAACTTATTTAACATCCAGATAAAAGAAGAAAGGAAATTTCAGCATTGTTTATTATAAATTCTAAATTATTATGTTTTGTAGCTATGTAATCTTTGTTAGCAAACTCTTCAAACTATTGTTCCAGTCTAGGGCTGTCAACCAGATATTTTGGTTACGGGTATGCATGTATCAGAATCCGAAAATTCGAATCGTTATTTGATTTCGTAACCAAATTAAAAAATGATCGGGAAAAAATACGGATAATATTCAAATCCGATAAAACTGAAAATAAAATTTGAGAGTAAATGGTAAACTTTAAAAATTAATTTGTTTTGAAGTTAAATTTAGTTGGGCCTGTTTTATACGTTTCCAAAATTTATTTTAATGTATGTTTTAAAGTTTTAATTTGTTCTTGTAAAGAGTATATATCGGTCGAATATCGGATTTTTTGAATTTTCTACAGTCCTATTTGGGTAAAAATTCGTTTTCATGTAGGAAGACATGCTTACAGAAATCTGATTTTGTAGTTATGTACTCCACTTTTAAATTTTACAACGCTTCTGAGTTCTGACTGTCTAAGGTGCTATTTCAGGGGCTTGCGGGGGTTGCTGTCCAATATTTGGGTTACACTCCTGGAATTTTTATTGTAGGGCTGTGTGCTATATTAGTTTTGTGGATGTATGCTAACTTTTGGATCATGGGTACATTATTTATAGTCGGAGGTATGCCACATTTACCTTTCTGGATCCAGTCTTATGTATTTTGTTGATGTCCATAACTTTCTTCTTTTCTTATCTTGAGTTCTAAAGACTACAAAGAAGAATCTCTGACATGCTCAGACATTTTCCCAATAGATGATTGTGATGTATGTATCGCTAATAGCTCATCGATCTGCTTCATTTTTTTTTCCAGGTTATTTGTTTTCCTTAAACCATGCTCGCTTGGCTGTCTTAATTGCTACAATCTATGCTCTCTATTCTGTAAAGGTTCGAGTGGGATGGCTTGGTGTTGTTGTATCGATATGTCTCTCATTTCTCTCTAACGACTTGTTAAATTATATCCTTCAATGGTGTGATAATTTGCGTGAAAGCACACACTTTGAGGAGCAGAAAGAATCAGTACCATTTAGTGATGATGACTTTGCGGAAGATTGTGACTATTCTATTCCTACCGATGAAGATGAAAAGGTTCATTCTTGTAAATCTTCCAGCACTAAATCATCATCGAGCACAACTCCCATTCCAACTGTTGTCAAAAAGCAAAATGAGCCTTCTGCTAACCATATTGTGAAAGAAGTGGTGAATTCTCCCGAGGAGATGAAAAGAATTTTGGGCAGTGTGGATCATTATGAAGCGCTGGGATTATCTCGCGTCAATAAAATTGATGCTGTTTTGTTGAAGAAGGAGTATCGGAAAAAGGTACGCTTTACTTAGAAAAATTAAATATGCTGGAGAGCCCTTTGTCATTCTATGGCCTTTTTACATATCCTTGAATGGCTGGCTTTTCTGTAGTTCCTAATAGAAACATTTAGATGTGTGCAGCCTGCTATAAGTCATTTCTTTTATCTACCACCTGACCACATGGTCTTTTACAGATTATACTTGATATGAAATATGATGCTTTAAAAATACTTTTAACTTCATATGGAACATGGTCCTAATTTCTCTGTATCTTTTCTATCCAGAACAGTAGTTGAGAATTTAGATTGCAGATGTGATGTGCTATCATGTGGAACAGGGCCTCTCCAATTGTTGTCCGCATATGAAAGGGTCTACTTAGGAATTCTGTGTTTGAGCTTTTGTATTATGTGGCCTGACATGTTTCTTTCTCATTTTAGAACACTTGTAAATTTAACTCGTCATCTTATTACTTTTGGAAAACTGGACTTAATATAGCGACAAAGGGAAATGAAAGGAATAGAGAGTCTGTTTATTGTAGATAGTGTACATAATAGCATGATAATAGGATAAAAGTTTTATGATGTTAGGTACTTAAGTAGTCAAGTCACATGCTAGACACTACAGCATTACGTTGGACTATCAATACTGCATAAATGATAAATCTTTACGTTTAATATCAGTATGTGATCCCATGTCGAAGCACAATGCCACAAACGACTTAGCCCATAGTAGAATCAATCACAAATCATTAAACAACAACCCTTAGAGTAATATGGTAATCCCAAACGGCATAGTTTTAGTAAATGTAATAACAACCCATAATGTACTCTAATCTTAATCTAGAGAAATCTGATTCACTACTGCATCCTAGTAAAAAAATCTGTATCACTACTACATCCTAGTGAAGTCAGCTAGCAAAAAATTAAGACCAACCCAGATAACTATAAATTAATGATAAGAACTATTTTCACTTATATAGTTATATATCTGTCATCATATACAGGGTTATATGTGAAGATATCTGTCAATCTATTCCCCTCCATTTCAGATTTTTTTAGCTGGCAACATAATTTTTAGTTTTTTTTCTTACTGTTGGTATTATTAATTCATTATAATGATACTTTTGTAAAATATTTACCTCTAATATAATTTTTCTTTCTTTATTCCCAGTGTTTAATACTAGATTAAATTTGTATGTATGTTATCAAGATACTCAAAAAACTAAGTTTAGCAATCACATGCTTTAAATGAGTGTGCAGCAATCTAAAACGATTACAATACAGTATTCAGGGAGTATATATTCGTTGGTATACTTATAATGGAATTTGTGTGGTCAGGCCATGCTTGTCCATCCTGATAAAAACATGGGAAGCCCTCTGGCAAGTGAATCATTTAAGAAACTTCAATGTGCATATGAGGTAAGTGTCTATTCGTTCGATCCTGGTAACTATTCAGTTAAGACAACCTTGATTCTAGTCCCATCCTTTATTAGATATTATACATATAATTAATTACTTAAACATGTAATTTTGCTGTCAATTTATTCAGGTTCTTTCTGATTCTACAAAGAAGCGAGATTATGATGAACAACTTAGAAAGGAAGAATATAAGAGCGTTGCACAGAAATCTCCTGATATTCCACATCAGGTATAAAATGTAATTTGATTTCCATTGTCTCTGTAATAGAAGATCTTACATTAAAATTTGCATATTATCTGGATAGGAAACCATAATAAAATCAGTCAGGTAAATTTCAACAATTACTATTCTAATTAACCATTGTTCCTGACTGGAAAAGTTTAACCATATCTAAGATGTATCTGTAGGATTTTCATCGCTTCTTTTTTTTTTGTATCACTGCGTCTCTTTTTGTACTGATGAGACTGAGAGAAATAGAAGATTGAACCATATCTGCGTGGGTAATTTTTAATAGTCTTTAATTTTCAGTCATTATTATCTTGCATATACTGATGATGGTAGTTGAGTGTTCTGGTGTGGTTGTAGATGCCAATAGTCTCTATTTAGACCGTTTGAGAGGGTAAAGCAAAAGTTGAATGTCATCACTTCTTGAAAGTACAGTAACAAAAACAAAAAAAGAAGCCAGGTGTAACTAATCAACAACAAACCAGAAATAGTGTAGTTCCTATTTTGTGATCTCACATATTGGTTACTTGAATTTCTTCTGATGACCTCAAGAAAACCGGAAATGCGATTAGTAAAATACTAAAATGTATATTTTACAAAAATCAAGAGCTAAGCTACCAGTTAATTAATTACTAAATACTGTCAGAAGATTGTTTAAACAAATATAATGGGCAGGGTCGCTCGGATTACTGTTCAGAAGAGTCTAGACGTATACAGTGCACAAAATGTGGCAATTCACACATTTGGGTTTGCACCAATAGGACCAAGACAATGGCAAGATGGTGTCAGGTTTGGTTCTTTCATCTCTGGATATTCTTTTTCATTCATCACTCTTTCACTTGATAGTGAAATATGTTTTTTTTTTGGATTAAGGATTGTGGTCAATATCATCAAGCTAAGGATGGAGATGGATGGGTTGAATACAGAGGTTCTCTGGTGTTTAATCGGCCTCAAAAGGTATACAGCTTCGATGCATTCTGTTACACTTTATTGCATCCCTTTTATTGCGTAGTTCCAATTTTAATCGGCCTCTATCTGCCAGAACAATGTTGATATTGTTTATAGTCCCATTGGCTTCCTTTATGGGATGAACAGAAATGAGTTCCAATTAATCCATGATCCTGGTTTAGTACTTCAGTATCACAGTCTTGCTTTAGTACACTTTTAACAAATACTGTCAGGTCCTATATTTCCTAGAGAAATGTTTTTTTTGCTGAGCAATGTGCTTTTCCTGACAGTATGGTGGAGATATCAAGGTCTTCATAAATGTGCATTACTGACTGGGCAATTTTTTTCTTGATGTTAGGTGGAGATTCCACGTGCATTTGTTTGTGCTGAAAGCAAGATATTTGATGTATCAGAATGGGCTATTTGTCAGGTTAGTGATGTATGGAGATAAAATATTGTAATGCAAAAAATGTAATGTGAAGTGAAACAAAGGCAACAAAAATGAAAACGTCGAGAGTGGAATCAGAAGAAGTTTGAGATATTGTGCTGAAATTGCTTATCTGAAATTTTGGACAATAGCAAAATAAAATAGTGTCTCGGTCACATGGATAGTAATGAATAGAGCTTTTAATTTTTTTTCAGTATATACAGTTTAAACGAATATAGCTTAAGCTGAATTTAGCTTTAAAGAATTTAAATTATAGTATATGATTTCTAAGCTTTAGGTAATCGAAAATGAATATTGGCAGCATGGTTGTCATGGCGTCCATTTGGCGTCCATTTGGCGTCCATTTGGCGTTGTGACGTGTAAAATGGCTTAAGCGTCGTTGTCGACTTGCGAACAGGCACTGAGGCGGTCGCCTCGGACGCCACAGGACGCCACAGGACGCCACAGGACGCCACAGGAAAATGAGTGGGTTGCAGATGATCCTTTGTGGCATCATGTAGATGAAGTTAATGGTGCATCAAATGCAAATCTGCCACGCAATGTTCCTAGAGCTGCTCGTGGTGATTTTACATATACTCGGCGTCGTAATCGTGAGGATGATGCTTCATCTTCAAAGATGCAGGAGGAATCTCAATTTAGATCGCATAATGAGTCAGACTCGGATACGGAGGATGTTGATGTGGGAATGGATGAAGAAAATATTCCAATTGATGATGAAGAAGTTGATGATTTTGGTGAACCATCTAGTGCACACGAAAGTGCTGGCCATATGGGGAGTGGAAATTTTGTTAGGGAGGAGTTGGTGCTTGAGGATTTCGCCTGACCAGACTTGCCTTCATAGTTATTAGTCGTCTTATTTTGCTACTGCCCTCCTAGTTCTGCCACCTAGTTTAGTGTGTTGTGCTTTAAATTTAAAGTTCTGATATGATCTATGAGACTATGACCTCTTGAGTTATTGATATTTTAAGTATTGATATTTTAAGTACTAATGTTTTCACCCTATAGTGTATGCCTGTGTAATTACTTATTAGTATTGCTAATATATATTATTAATTTATAATATATAAATTTACAACTACTATCTTATATATTGGGCGCCATAAGGACGCCACGAGGGACGCCACGACGCCATATTGTTGTGAAGGTCCTACGGCGCCGCGACTCGCCGCAGCGCCGTAACAACCATGATTGGCAGTCTTGTGAAGATAAGCAAGTTCACTTGTAGGCGGTACTAGTCTGATATACATTGCGAAAGGGTATTTTGTCATATAGAGCTCACCCCTAAATCCGTGCTTACATGTTAGATGAAATATATTTTTATTTTAAGAGGATTTATGGATGAAAATGTAACGTCTTGTGCTGCTATTTTGGCCTCATATATGTTTGCTCATTTAATAACCTCCGACCTCTCGGTTTCTGATTTCCTGTTTAACTCAGTCGAGTTAGTTTGTAGGATTTTTAATAAATTGTAAATGCCCAGGTATATCAGTCCTTGGTTTTTAGTTCTTACCTCTCTGGCCTCTCTTCTCTGTATTCTGCTGCTAATTTGCATTATGAGCTAGGAAGCATGAGTGCGGGGGTGCGCGGTACGAGGATACGGGAATTCTGCAAATTCAAAAATATGAGGATTCGGGTACGGGGGGATACAACAAATATTAAAATATTAAAACTAATATATATATATATATATATATATAATTCAAAAGATGCATTTCAATTAAATAAAATATAAATAAGTCCATCATCCGTAAGTCTTGATAATAAAAATTTTAAAGACATAAAAGAACGATAGTAATTCAAGATAGCCAAAGTAATTTAATTATCTTGATTAATCATCATAGCTATCATGGCTTCCATCTCCGATTTAAAGAAAGACTAGCTATCTCAAGCTCTTCTGCACTATCAAGTGGATCAAATTGATCACCTCCAACATCCCACATCCCACAACCTAGTCTCTCCTTTTATGTCTCAACTCTGGACTTTGACAAAGTCCGACTTAGTCCTGAACCTTCTAAAAAGAGAAAAAGAAAGAAAAGTTGTTGAAAATTACAAAAACTGTCATTTCCGTATCCCCATCTGCGTATCCCCATCTCTGAATTCTCGGATACACCAAGTGGCGTATATGTATCCCGCGTATCCCCGCACTGAAACGCACGCACGGGATACGCAGTTCTTCATTAGATTGAAGTATCCCTGCTTTCTAGATTATTAGAGAGCTTCTTTAGACCAATTTCGATCAATATTTATAACTATAGAAATCACCTGTTTGTAATACAACAATCACTATTTTAGTCGTTTGTATACAAAAAATCATCCAAATATAATAATCATATACATACATATATACACATGGTATTTTCACCATCATCTGCCCCTGCTCCAATGGTGGGCCACCTGCCACCATCACCGTCAGGTCCGCCAAATGCCACCACCACCGCCACCTACCGCCACCACTTGCCGCGACCACCTACCAACGTAGACCACATACCTCCTCCTGCCACCATTTGGCACCATCACTGACCTACCACTATCATTAACCATAGACAATCAACCACCAGTAGCTAACATAGGCAGATTTCATAATTTGTGAAAAACAAAATTGGTGATTTCGGTCATATAAATTGTTGATGGACAATGAGTTATTACTATAGTACAGTAGAAAATAGTGATCTAGTTTAGTTTCTAGGCTAATGGTTTCTAGTGGAGCAAGACCTTCCTTCACCTATGCACTAGGGGGGAGGGGCTGTGGGTCAGTATTCTGCTAGAACTAGAAAAGGAGATAAATAAATATATAATTCTTTAAAAATATTTATTTTGAGTAAGAGTGTGTGTATGCATGCTAGTATGGGCAAAAAAGTTAGTGTATGAATGAGTTTAGTAGCGTTAATAGGAAAGTTGAATAGAGTCTTGTGGATGCGGACCATGCGGTGCTGAGGCAAGATAGGTTTTCTTTGGGGCCACAGGTGGCTGAAGCGTCCTGTGCAAATTTAAATGGATTGCCAGCCACCAATTGGGCACAGGAATTTTATGCTGAACAGTCGATTGTCAAAACAACATGCCCCTCTATGCCAGGTGGAGTTGTATAATGAAACGAGTCAAACGACTTTATTTTATGAGTCACTATCTGTTTCCAAAAAACAAAGACTTTACCATTTTAATCGACATGACATAGACAGTCTATGTTCCATCTCATCTGCTAAATTTCTCGGTGCTTTCATCTTTTGCTAATTAATGTCTCGAGCCTTTTTTGAGTGGGGATTTTTTTTGGTTTCCTTTGTATGTTATATCCAAACGACTCTTCTTTTTTGGCTCTAACTTTTGATGTTTGCGACCTTGAAATCTTGAATCAATAACAAATGGAGTCCATATAAGTTATCGTTGTTCCCGACAATAGGCTCTCTGTTAATGTGCTCTGCCCTTTGGTCCATACATATGTTTCATATTCAACAGCAAGAGGATACAGAGACGATCCTTTTGTTTATGCAGTACGTTGCATCCACCATATGGTGACAGAAGATAGTAAATATGGACCATATGACCTTCCAAACTTGAAATAAGATGCTGCGTCTCTATTATAATATTCAGCTGCCGAGACCCCTGGCCTTCAGTAAAACGAGTCAATCAACTTTTAATCTGTAAACATCCTGCATAAGAAAGAAAATGAAATCTTAAGGTGTTCTATGAATGTGTTCAATTATGTACGTCGACACGATTTTACTCTCATGTGAATTTTATCTACACATTTAGTTGTGAAACTGCTATTTATTTGATTTGGCAGCAGTATTAATTAAACTGAAGTTCATTTTTTTAGTCTTCTCAGTTGTATTTCTGATCAAGTTCAAATTGATTAAATTTAGACTAAACAAAATTTCCTGTACAGGGAATGGCTTGTAGGCCAAATACCCATCGCCCAAGTTTTCACGTAAACATGGTTGGATTGGAGAAATCAACTCAGAGATCTAACTCGAGCAGATATCCTTGGGATTTGGATGCTGAAATGATGGATGAAGACGAAGATTTTGATGTTTGGCTTCAGCAAGCGCTAGCCTCTGGTCTATTCTGTGAAACGTCAAAACAACGCAGAAAGAGCTGGAGTCCCTTCAAGTTGCCTCAGAAGAAAGGGAAGAAGCCTTGGAAAAGATCACCATAACTGTTACATTCAAGGGTCATCATTACAAATTTTACATTTGCCTGGATCCGACAGAGAGATTGTAGACATCCTATAGCGGAGAGATCAAAGAGACAAAAGTTGACTTCACCAAATGTCATTTATCAAAATTCTCGGTAAATCATCAAACAGATCGGCTGAAGAGCTGGATGGGGACATGTTTAAGAAAGTAAAATTAACTAGTTTTACTTGGATTTCATGCGGGACCAACAGCTTCTGTACATAGTTGTGTTTCATGAGAGTTGCAACAAGGCACTCTGTGTTGTGGATACGAGTTTTGTCAATTTTTCCTAGGCAAGTTAACCTTGTTGTACAAAACAGTAATGGTACTAATTTAGGTTAATAGATTGCAAGAATTCACCAAGTAGTTTCATGTGCAGTTTCAATAATGAAAAAATGAAAAGGTAAAAGAGTAATCACATTCAGTTCCTATTAATTGTTGCTTACAATTTTTTGTGCTTCACCGAGGGAGTGTTTATGGTGACAAATATTTGGTTTATCCTTCATGACAAAAGTAACTTTAATTGTATGTCTTGCATATATTATAAGTAGAATATGATTTAAGAAATATATATTTTCGATTAGTATTTCTCGGCAAGCTGGTTAATTTAAGTATGAAATTTTTGTAGATTTTTTTGCACTTTATGGCCTTCGTTTATTTTGCAAATTTTGTAGTTATGTTATAATATACTCCTTGGAAATAGGTTACAACATGTAGTTTTGGGATAAATAAAGTAAGTGTTTGGTTTAGAAGTATGTAACTCATTTAACAAAAAGTTGCTTATATAAATAAATAAATTTATAAACAATATTAAAAATAGTTATACAAATAAAAAAATTAATTACACTAAAAATTATATATACAAAACTAAAAATTATTACATAGTTACATAATTAATTTTTCATGTATAATAATAAAAATAAATTATTTATACAAATAAAAAATAAATTAAATTAAATGCACAATATTAAATTACTAGGTAACTTCTAAATCAAAAAAATATATTGAAGATTCTAAAATTTTAAATTGACCCTAAAGATGATTTAATATATTAATATAATGTTATTATATTTCAAATAAAAATAGAATTAAATAATACATTTTTATAGTCCTTTTATTCCTCAATCATATGTACCTGAAACCACATCGGGAGGTGAAACAATACTTGCCCACTAGTTTTTGGATGATAGTTTATAGTTCATAATTATTGAAGCACTTGACAATGTTATGTACAACAACATTGTCAACTGCATAAGTGCCAAACAAATGTGGGAAACCATTGAGATACTTTGTGAAGGAACATATGAGGCTTTTATGGCCAAGTCCAATGAAGGGTTGACTGAGATGTTTGAGAGGTTCAACAGATTGATAAATGACTTACAGCTGCATTGAAAGTTTTATGACAAGAAGGAAGTAAACATGAAATTCATGTTGACACTTCCTGACCATCTGGAGCACAAGGTTACTACCATAAGAGAAGGAAGAGATTTATCAAAAGTTTCTCTTGAAACTTTATATGGCATTCTCAAAACCTATGAGCTAGAGCTGTTACAAAAGAAAGTTATTCAGTCTGGTCAAAGAGGGAAGATGACCAACACCTCAAATACTCTGGTGGCTCAGGATCCAAAAATGCTACAGTTCCAAGAACCCCAACATAAAAAATAGATCAAGATTGAAGAGGTCACTGATGAGGATGAAAGTATCACTCTTGAACTCAAGGATATTGGTGAAGATGAGTTCTGCACCCTGGATGAACTGGACAACATGAAAAACAAAACCATGGCCTACATGGCAAGAAAGTTCTCAAACCTAAGGTTCAAGAAAAACATGTCTTTCAAACCCAAAGCTCAAAGCTCCAAGTTCAACAAAGGAAACACATCAAAATCTGGAGGAAGTAGCAAAGGTGGATATAAGACAGAAATGGTGGACAGATCAAAGATAAGATGCTACAGCTGTAGTGAGATGGGGCATTTTGCAACTGAATGAAAAAAGCCAAAGCAAGTGAGATGAAATGACAATGACTATGAGAAACTCAAGGCAAAATATGATACCTTGCTCAAGAAGCAACAAGGTAGGGTATTTGTAGCTGAAGGCAAATGCTGGGAGAAATCTGATGATGAAGAGGATGAAGAATATGAGAACCTAGCTCTAATGGCAAACTCTGGAGAAGAGTCACCTCCTTCATCAAGACAGGTACCTTTTCTTACTACTGTTGATATGACTGCATCTCAGTATAAGATAACTGTTAAAAGTTTAAGTTCTGAAATCTTTAATATTCATACAAGCATGTTAGCTGCTAATGAAGAGATTGTTAAACTGACAAATGCTAATGAATTATTAAAATGCAAAAATGAAGAACTAGAACTAAGACATAATGCTTTTGAGTCCTTACAGCAAGAAAATGAGTTTCTAAAGAACAAGGTAGTTTGTGCTTCTCAGATTGAAAAATTTCTCAGAAAACAGATAAGTGAAAATGAACTTAAAATCAAAGCCTACAAAAATTCTTCTTCATTGTTAAAATCTTACCATGCTGATAATATTGAAAATCAAAAAATAGGTATAGGGTTTAACTATGAGAAGAAAAATGGCAAGAAACATGTAGTAGGGGAGGATACTATTCTGGATAAACTTATTGTCAGACCCTCTATAATTAAGAATGTCAAGAAGCCAATGTTTAAAAAGGCTGAGTTTGAATTTGATGATGAATCTTTAATTCTTAAGAAAATTTTAAATGATGAGGACAATGTTACTGTTTCAAAAAATCTTAGGTCAAAAGATACTGTCAAACTCCCTAAGACAGTTAATTTTGACCTTGACAGTACTCAGGGTCTAGAAGATGCTTTCAACATTAGCAAGACAACAAATTCAAAAGTTGTTGTCGAGATAGTAAGATTAAAACATACTGTCAAGACAGTCTCATCTAAACCTACTGTCAAAAGACATTAACTTCTAAACCTACTGTCATGAAGACCAAGAAGAACAAGAATGAAAAGTTAGGAATAAATAAGAAAAATGATCATGGTTATATTCCTAATGCTCCAAGGAAATTGTGTAATGACTGTGGGTCTTCTAGTCATTTAACTCATGCATGTACCAAGAGTAAGTCTGAAGTAAAACATGCCATATCTGTTAATGAAAACTTGCATAGTACTCCTTTGTTAGATGGACAACTATTTCATTATGAAATTTTAATTGCATGCCTTGTAAATTAAATATGCTAAGCATCTGCTTGAACATGTCTATTGCTTCTAATGATGTATGCTTACATAAGTCAGTCAAAACTGAGAAGGCAAAGACTCCAAGCCCTCCTAAAGCTAGGATGGGCAAGCCACCCAGAAACAAGAACCCAAAACCAAGTATCAAATCTAAATGGGTGGCAACATGAGTCATGCTAAAAGCTGATGAAAGAAAACTAATTAATCCTACCTTAAATTATGATTTAACTAAGCCAAATGGACCCAATGAGAGTTGGGTACCAAAAGCAACTTGAAAACTATGAATTGCAGGGGAACATGAAAAATAAAAGAATCATGTGAATCATTGACAGTGGATGCTCAGGACACATGACTGGTGATAAAGCCCTGCTATCACAGTTCAAGGAAGTGGTTGGCCCATGTGTAACCTTTGGTGACAACAACATTGGTTTCACAATGGGATATGGCATATTGGAAGTTGGTAACTTGAAGATTGAGAAAATTACTCTAGTGAATGGTTTGAAGCACAATCTATTGAGTGTTACTAAATTTTGTGAGAAAGGTTTCAAAATTGAGTTTGATCAAGACAGATGCTCAATTGTCAACAAGAAGACAGGAGAAGAAGCTCTTCAAAGAGTTAGGAAATGAAGCCTATTCATTGCTGACCTTGACTCAATAAGAAATGACAAAATCTACTATTTTTATAACAAAGCTTCATCTTCTAAAAGCTGATTGTTGCACAAGAAGCTTTCTCATTTGAATTTTAAAGCAATGAACTATCTGATGAAGAGAGAATTGGTAAATAGCCTTCCTCAACTTGAATTCTGTCAAGAAGGATTGTGTGAGAATTGTCAAAAAGAGAAACTAAGGAGAGCTACTCACAAAAGCACTCACAGTGGTTCAATGAGTGGAGCTTTTCAACTTATTCATTTGGACTTATTTGGTCTTGTTAATGTGCAGTCACTGGCAAAGAAAAGATATGTCCTTGTAATGGTTGATGACTTTTCAAGATACACTTGGATGAGGTTTCTGGCAACCAAGGATGAAGCTGCACAAGAGATTATTGATCTAGTAAGAGTCCTCGAAAGGAATCCTATGTTTAAAGTCCAATTCTTGAGAAGTGACAATGGTACTGAATTCAAAAATAGTATCATGAATAATTGCTGCAAAGACAATGACATCACTCAAAAAATCTCTGCACCAAGGACATCTCAACAAAATGGTGTTGTGGAAAGGAAAAACATATCTCTCATTGAGGCTGCAAGAACCATGTTGAGTGAAGCAAAACTTCCTACTCATTTCTGGGGTGAAACTATTAATACAGCCTGTTATACTCAAAACATGACAATTGTCAACAAGGCTTTTGGAAAAACACCCTATGAGCTGCTAACTGGAAGGAAACCTACTGTCAAGTACTTTCATTTGTTTGGAAGCAAATGCTATATCATGAAATATTCAACAGAGATCAAAGGGAAGTTTGATACTGAAGCTTATGAAGGGATATTCATGGGCTATGGTATTGACAGAACAACATACAGAGTCTATATCATTGATCACAAAGTTATTAATGAAAGTGTGAATGTCACCTTTGATGAAACCAAGTTTCCTGGTATTGAAGATAGTCAAGAATCAGAGTCCTTAGTTTTTGAGAATTAAGGTTATTTGGAAGATATTGATGATAAAGAATCACCATGAGTTGAACACACAATTTCTGGTCCAACTAAGGTTCCTAATCAATCTGTAGAGAATGAAGGAATTGCTCAAATAACAGATTACTCTGAAAATGTTCCCATGGATAGTGGACTTGAAGAAATTGATGTTGTCAACAGTGAAAGAGCAAATGATGCTTTCAATTAACAGAATGCAAAAGATTCTAGAGATACTATAAGAGAAACTAAGTGGAACATGGATCACACTAATGATTTAATTATTGGTGATCCAGGAACAAGAGTAAAGACTAGAAGAAACTCCTGCTTCCTGTCTCAAGTTGAGCCTAAAACTCTAGATGAAGCCATTCTTGATCCAGATTGGATTAATGCAATGCAAGAAGAACTCAACCAGTTTGAAAGAAGTTGTGTTTGGAAATTGGTGCCTAGACCAAAGAATAAGTTTATAATTGGTACTAAGTGGATTTTCAGAAACAAGATGGATGATAGTGGAGTTGTCACAAGAAACAAAGCAAGGTTGGTAGCAAAAGGTTACTGTCAACAGGAGGGAATTGATTATGATGAAACATTTTCCCTTGTTGCCAGACTTGAAGCCATAAGAATTTTCTTAGCTTTTGCTGCATTCAATAACTTCAAGGTTTTTCAAATGAATGTAAAAAGTGCTTTCCTAAATGGAGAACTAGTAGAAAAAATTTATATTGAACAACCCCCAGGCTTTGAAGATCCAAAGATGCAAAACTTTGTGTACATGCTACTCGAAGTATTATATGGTCTGAAGCAAGCCCCAAGGGCCTGATATGACACCCTCTCCAAGTTTCTCCTTGAGAATAATTTCACAAGAGAGATTGTGGATAAGACTTCGTTGTACAAAAAACATGGAAATGATATCATACTAGTCCAAATCTATGTGGATGATATCATCTTTGACTCAATAAATGAAGAACTGTGCAAATAATTCTCTGAGTTAATGCATAACAAATATGAGATGAGCATGATGGGTGAATTAGTATTCTTTCTTGTACTTCAGGTCTATCAAAAGAAATATGGAATATTCATTTGCCAAACTAAATATGTCAAAGATATTTTGAAGAGATTTGATATGGAAGACTCATCATTTGCAAAGACTCTAATCTCAACAATAACTCAACTAGACAAGGATTCAAAAGGAAAGAAGGTGGATAATAAGAATATAGAGGAATGATTGACTCTCTCCTCTATCTAACTGCTAGCAGGCCTGACAACATGTTTGTTACAAGTCTGTGTACAAGGTTTCATTCTGATCCAAAAGATTCATATTTGATGGCAATTAAAAGAATCTTTATATACTTGAAAGGCACTCAAGATTTAGGCCTTTGGTATCCTAAAGAATCTGGTTTTGACTTGGTTGGCTACTCAAATTCAGATTATGCTGGATGTAGAATTGACAGAAAAATTACAACAGGAAGCTGTCAGTTTTTGGGAGAAAGATTGGTTTAATGGTTTAGCAAAAAGCAGCACTCTGTGTCTAATTCAACTGCTGAGGCTGAATACATTGCAGCTGGTAGTTGATGTACTCAGTTACTTTGGATGAGGAATCAATTGTTGGACTATGGCTTGGCATTGCAAGGGATCCCTATTTTATGTGACAACACTAGTACAATAGCCATTTCTGAAAATCCTGTTCAACACTCCAAGACTAATAACATTTACATCAGACATCATTTCATTAGAGAGCATGTGGAGCAAGTCACAATCAAGCTAATCTATGTGTCCACAAAGAAACAACTTGCAGATATTTTCACCAAATCATTGGATGAAAAGACATTCAACATGCTAGTGAGTGAATTGAGTATGTTAAATTTATCATGTTAATATATTTCCATAGCAAGTTGATTTAGTGATAAAAAATGTTAGTTAACTGAAATTCACTATGAATTAATGGCCTGTTAAGGTGTTTTGATTTTTATCACAGTAGAAATACATGATGAAATTTTACTGAGAGGTTAACTAATTTATTTTTAGTGATGTATCTCATATGGTGTTACTAAAAAGTACTGTCAAGTGTCTTGACAATATATTTTATCTATGTTGTCATATTGTGATAAGTTATTGTCAATCACTTGAAGGAGTCTTGACAGCATAGTATGCGTGACTGAAACTTACTGTCAATAACTTACTATCAGTATTCATTGACAATATAGTTTTATAAATTCCCCACTTAACATACTGTCAACGGTTAAATTAGGGTTATTGGTTATTTATTTATTCTCTAACCACTAATGTTACTGTCAAGAGTGTCTGTGATTTCTAGCGCAGGAGTCACTGTCAAAAGGGAATGAATTGAGCATACAACTGTCAATTTAATCGATTAAAATTCTTTCTTGACATTTTCTTTTTCATTTAATATAAATACAAATAGTAAAATCACTCTCACTATTTATTTCTTCTAAAACTCTTCTACTATCAAAAGATCTAAACCTTCTACTCTCTCTCTACAACTCAGTTTGTTTCGTTCTCTTTTCTAGCCAAATTTCTTAACCGTTAACTTTTCTACAACCATGTCTGGACCTCAAATTATTTTTACTTCTGCCCAAACCAACTTCACCATCATGGCTATGGTGGGTGAAGCTGGAGAAGCCTTTAAACTTTTTATTGGATTCATAAACAACTTATTTCTGTCCTATGCATTAATGGAGAGCCCATTGTTAGAAATTTCGAGATTGTCGCAGCTCTGGACCTCTACTACATGTGACGGAGAGAAGGATGCAAGAACTATAATCTTCTAAATCAACAACACCTCCTACATCATTGACACAACCCACATCATGTTGCTCTCCATGTTGAAGCTAAAGAAGGTTCACAATTCTAGGATCCTGCTAGTGATGCTCAGTTAGCCAAATTCTTCAGAATGATTGGGCATACTGGACCCAAGACAAGCCTAAACTCAGACGAATGGTATCCATCAGGGGGAATGGATAGCAAGTACCTTGTTAAAGAGTGGAGCATGATAATGGATGCTGTCACTCGAGCCATGTCAAGCAAGACCAGCGGCTGGAATGAAGCCCCGACCTATATCAGGAAGATTGTGCACTCCATGGTACATAATTATAGAATCGACATTGAAAAGATCATGATGCCTCTCTTCAAGCTGGTGCTAGGCAAGAAGGAAAGCAAAAGGCCGATAATATATTATCCTAGATTCTTTATGCTTATTATTAATTATGTTGTAGGGATAATTAATTTAGATAGTATACAATGTATGGAGTCCCCCAATTTAAATAAAAATACTCACTCCATACTTTTCAGCAAACCCTTCAATTCTGAGTTAGGTCTGTTTATTACTTACCACATGAGATCTATAATAAACTCACTCAATTTAAGAATTGTGGGAGATTTTTCTATCTTTTCTTTGAGTGATGAGAATGGAGTTGCCCTCTCCATTCCTAACCCACACTCACAACCTTTCAAGTCTGTTAGAGCCTCCAGATAGTCTAGGGATGTCAGCCAAGAGCCTGCTTCCTCTCAACTGGATTAGATTTCTACAAAGAAGAGATCATCAACCTCTAGGTTAGAAACAATGTCTAAAGTTGTTGGGGGAGTAACTGCACATAGTGAAGCAAATAAGGTTGGAAATGTCAATGAACCTACCGAGGGTCCTGGTGTGCCTAAGATGAAGAAGGCAAGGACATCAATCTCTGTCACACAGTCTGTGTCCTCTCAAAAGGGCACAGACCTTCAAAGGAAAAATAGCTCCTTACTAGGTGTCTCCTCTCAACAAGGGGAACCTATTGAACTGGGCCAGTCTCCCATGACAACCTGTACAGAGTCTGCACCTTATGTTGAACTCACTCAACATGAGCCTCCACTTATAGATACACACAATTTTATTTTTGAGCCCAAGGAGGAATCCTCATTTCAATATGATGTATCTCATTTTGATTTGGGGGATCAATCTACCATAGAGTCTCTCTTTGGCAGTACACAAGAGCTTTTCACTCAAAGGGTGGAAGAAACTGTCACTCCATTGGGTCAGGATGTTGTCACAGCCTTCACTGCTGTTAATGACACAGTTACTGTCAACACCCCTATTGACAGTAACTTTGAAGCTACATATGATTTTAACTCTCCTCATCCTAACAGTAACTCTCAAGGATCTGAAGCACATCAAGATTGTGATTCAACTCCTATCTCCTCAGTCCTAAAGGTAAATTCCAAATCAAAAGTGCAATGTGTACATGCTCAGTCCCTTACACCTAGGGTGGGTGAGGGTGTGAAAAAGAATAAGAGTAAAAGAAAAGAGAGAAGTAAGCAAGAAAAATTAGAGAGGCATGGAAAGACCCTGACAAAAGAAGAGCACAAAAAAAATATAAAAGAGAGCACAAAAAAATCTAGGGCATTAGGCCCTGAGAGTGAGAGTGTGAGGGATGATTAAATCATCCATAAAAAACCAGAGAATGTGAGATCAACAGCCCCTAGTTCTAAACAAGTTGATGGAATGTTGAATTCCCTTTCAAGGAAAGTTTCTAAATTGTCTAAGCAGGTGGCCACTGTGGGGAGGAATCAAGTCAAGCCGGTAGCTAAGATGGAGCAGTTTGAAAAATGTATGAATGATGGCTTTCAGGCTGTATTTGCTCAATTGAAGGAGATGAAGACTTAATTGACAATGCCTGCAGCTATCAACTCAACTAGGGGGGTTGGTGATGGTGAAGTGTTTGTTGCTGAAAATATTGAGAAAGTTGACAGGAGTGATAAGGAGACTCAAGCTGCATCTTAAGGGGGATAGCCAATTGGTATTGTTGGTCAAGGTTGCTACTCAGATGGCTGAAAAACTTGGAGGGAATAAGGTGGAGAAAGGAATTGTGATCAGTGAGGGTGTTGTAAAGGCCCCTGTTCATGTAGCTGGGAAAGGAAAGGAGAAATTATTCAAGGATGATGCTAATGATATTATTGTTGAAGAGAAGGATGACTTGAATGATGAAGAAGCATCTCTGCTAATGGTGGATGAAAATTAGAACAGTAGGGTGTTTCAGGATGCTAGCTTCAATGATAGGATTAATTCTCTAAGAAACTCTTCCAACAGAGATTCCAGGAAATTTTTTGAAGCCACGAGAGATTCAATATTTGGAACTATTATCATGGTGTCAAAGAGCAACAAATGTGTGATCTCTGTTAGGACTGAAGGAGGTTTCAGTTGGTATATCAGTATGGGATACTTGAGTAGGCAAGAGATTGCAGTAATTAAAGCCATAAAGCTAAAAATTAAGACAGACAAGTTCTGGCTCAATGAAAATTTGAAGAAAATCCTGCAGAGAATGGTGGTTGAAAAACTACTTGCGGTTACTGTTAATCCTCTCTGTATCAAGTTCAGCAGCTCAACAGACGGGAAGTATAGATCAATGAACTTGGATAAGATCAGTTTGTGCGGGCCTAGATCTGTAAAGGAGGCTTTCAACTACTTCAACTAACTGCCAAGAACTGAAGATAGAAGTGAAGTAATAAGGGTGTTGGGTGAGGAATTAAGGAGGCTGGAAGAGAAGAAAACAAAGAAGACTGAAAAGAAGAATCAGAAAAGAAGGGATGGTGATAATGATGATGAAAAGCCCGAGGATGGTACAGGTAGTTCCAAGTCCAACAACAACAATAATGGTGATGCAAGGACCTCTAGAACTGGTAATAAGGATAAAGAAGATGAGAAGATAGTTGGTGAGATTGAATGAAGGGTTATGAAGGCAGTGGTGCTTGGTTTTGAAGCAGATAAGCAAGATGCTGTCAGGAGAAATAAAGTGGAGATTGTTGTCAAGGAGCCTGAACCTACTGTCAAGTCTGTATTGACAGTAACTTCAAAGTCACTGTCAAAAGAAGTGAGGGAGGAGTTATTGTCAAAGAAAATTTCTTTATCTAAAAAATACAGGAAGACAAAGGCTGAGAGACCAAGACCACACTCAAGTCTGAAGCCTAGTAGAAGGAAGTGGAAGCTGGTATCTGAAGTTCTTAATGAAGCTTGTCTGGATGTCAGAAGACCTACAATCAACAACTTGGCTGAGTCAAAGGCAGAATTAATCACCAAGGTTGTTGTTGAGTAGACTGAGCTCAATTCTCTAAGCAGGGTCAATGTCTACTATTCCACTGGGGAAGTTGAATGATGGGAAATGAACTGAAGAAGGCAAATTTCTTCATGTTCAGAAAGATGCTACTTGTCATCAAGAGCTCAAACATCAGGACTCAAGTCTTCAGGGGAATTCTAATCAGAAAATTTTTGGTGCTGATGGAGTCCTTCAAAACTCATCCCTTGGATTTGTTGATGCTGATGAACATGAGATTGCAGTCTATTCAGATGGGGTGATGTTTGCCAATGAAGATGGAGTTAAAGAATTATGGAGCATGAATTCCTTGCAAGATAAGAATGTGGAACTCCTAGTGAAGCTGGTGGAGCAGTTGGAAGAATATCCATACCTTGAGGAGACAAACTTCATCCCAACTATTCAGATAATCATTCAAGCTAAAAGGAAGAAGGAATTTGAAAGGAATGTTGAGTATGAGAGGACTCAAAAATGTCTTCTCAGAAATCCTGACAGGATAATCTTCTACAACACTGGTGGATCTACAGAAGAGATCACCTTTGACCAACTAAGGATTCTAGCTGAAAAGGAACCACAAATCACAGAACTCATCAAGAGACAACTCCTCAATATTACAAATTTTGAGGTGTTTGATCTTAAGAAGAAAACTTTGGAAATCTGTGATTTGAAGGAGGAAAAGAAGAAGGTGGAGGAAGAGAAGAGGAGTAAGGTTGCAGATGATGTTGAAGCCACAAAGAAGGAGATAGAAAGAATCAACAAACAAATCAAAGAAGCTGAGATTGATCTAAAGTGTGCCAAGCTTAATGATCAATTCTCTAGAAAAGCTGATTATGTATCTTCTGTCTTTACAAATCCACTCAGAATCATCATTGACATCATTGAAGTCAAGGTTGAAGATTTTGGAGTACTCAACATTGCAAACCTAAGAAAAATTTTCAGATTTTGGCGGTCCAAATGATTGTAGAAGGGGGGGTTGAATACAATCTTTAATAAATATTAAATTTTGTTTCTGATAATTTTTTATTAAATAATTTTAATTATTATCACGAAATAATAATCAAAGAAACACAGTTCAAGTAAAATAC
This sequence comes from Oenanthe javanica, assembly GCA_008931105.1. NCBI lineage: Eukaryota > Viridiplantae > Streptophyta > Magnoliopsida > Apiales > Apiaceae > Oenanthe > Oenanthe javanica. Next base: position 17,422 of record QRFB01002895.1, on the reverse strand, counting down.
TTATATTAAACTTGACGTGAGTTACAAGATTAAATCAGAAAATATTCACTAATTTAGCTCTTAAAATTCTAGAGAGATTTAGACATTAAATGCTCTTGAATTTTGTTTTAGCCAAAATAGAATGTTAATAGAATTTCTGTGAATCTGCTGACTTAATCTTCTATTTATAGGCAAATCTGGACCTGAGAGACTTTTTCTACTCGGGGAGACTTTTTCTCCTCGGGGAGACTTTTTCTTGGCTGGAAGACTTTCTCTTGGGAGACTTTTTTTGGCTCAAGAAGACTTTCTTATCCTTGGAAGACTTTTGAAATCTTAAGAGACTTTCTTTAAAATTTCAGGGAGACTTTTGAATAAACTCGGGAGAGATTTGAAAAATTCTCGGGGAGACTTTTCAAATGTCTTCCCGAGAGACACTACTGCCGACCTGAGTGACAAATGTTATGTGTTTATCATTTAATTCATTTGACTTTATTATTCTTTATTTTTGTTTTCTTTTTAATTAAATTTTATTACTTTTATTATATATCTTGTAAATTAAATTAATTTTTTTTGAATTAATCTAATTAAATAGGATACATAATAAATTATCTTTTTGATAATAGAATTAAATTAAAGTCTTCTTCATTCTAAAATAATTCTAAATTAATTAATTTCTTAATCAATTTAAGAAATAAATTAATTCTGATTGAATTAATTTACCAATTAAATTAACTAAATAATTTAATCAATTAATAGAGAATTAAATTAAAGTCTTGACTCCACGACGGTTGATGATATAATTTTAAATCTTTGTCTTCACACCAATGTCTATAGCTGACCACTTCTTCTGTAATAAAGAATCTTCTCTGTATTTTGCCAACACTCCGTGTACTGTCTGGTTCACGAGTGATTCACAACAAATAAAATTCTTCACTTGATTTTATATAATGTGGTTCACTTCTGCTATTTCTGACTTGACTATATTTGATGTCACACAAATTGAAATCTTCTGATACTGTAGCTTCTTCANCTTCTGACTTGACTATATTTGTTGTCACACAAAATTGAAATCTTCTGACACTGTAGCTTCTTCAAACTTAAATACTCCACTGAGGCATGATCAATTAAATTGAGCTTCTTTCAATGTAGTACTGCTTCAAGTCTGTAGATTGACTTTGAACTTCTTTTTCTTGTTAAATAATACCTGCTGAAGATTCATGTGACAGATAATATATTTACTTACAAATTATCTATGTTTGAGTTGAGTTGTCATCTCTCTAAACAAATAGGCTTTTAAACATATGCCTTTCACACAGGATCTCTTCTAGAAGTTGAAAGAAATCTGAGTACAGAAGCTGGAAAGATAATTGATGCAAGGTATAATGAAGATGATGAAGTAGACAACCCGAGGGTGAAACAAGTGTACACATCTTCCAAGGACAGGTTTCTTTTTGATGAGTTTGGGGAGTTCGATTTTTATGCATCTCCAAAGGACCAGTGAAAGCTCATTACTCTTATCAAGACCTGAAGAACCTTTCTCGTACAATGGTGAAACTAGTTCTTGACTGTGTGTCTAATCATCCCAAGACAACAGAAGAAAAGAGGGTCTGAGATGCATTACCATAACCCCAATTCAATAATTTTCTCTACTTTATTAAGGGTATTCACGTAATTTATTAATTCAATTGTATTACCATATCTCATTCTTTAATGCTCGGAATCCACTATCTAATTAATTATAATTTAAATATTAACTAATTATACTTATATTTGATATTCAAATTTAATATAAACTATTTTAACAAATGGAATAATAATTTTCTAAATCAATTCATTTTATTTTCTTTATTATGGGTTTTTTTGTCAATATCAAAATTTTATTATTAATTTAAATACATTTTTTTTTCAAAATAAAAGTGCAAAAGATATCTTTTCATAATTTTTTCTATTTTCTTTATCTTGGATTTTTTTTGTCAATATCAAAATTTTATTATTAATTTAAATGCTTTTTATTTTCTTTCAAAATAAAAGTGTAGAAAATATTTATTCAGACAATTAATTCAAATCTATTAATCTATCTATTCATATTACAATTCCTAATGATCCTACATTTCTTTTCTTTTTTTCCCCAATTAAATCCCCAATTCAATAACTTTCTCTACCTTATTAAGGGTATTCAAGTAATTTGTTAATTTAAGTAATTAATTCAATTTTTTTATTAATAATAAAATTTAATTAAATTTTAAACAAATAACTATTATTTATGTATATATATATATGAATTTAGACAAATAACTATTATTATTAAATTTAATACAAATAATTCAAGTTTGAATTGATAATTTAAAATAAGATAAAATTTTATATGAAATTTCACGTATTCAGAAGTCCTACCTTATTTTTTATTTTATTTAATTTAGACAAATAACTATTATATATATATATATATATGAATTTTAAAAAATATATATTTAATGATATCATTCATACAACTGATGAGATTTATTTATATTAAATCAATATCCTAATAATTGAAAATTAAATCATTAATTAAAATTTAAAAATTAATTTATTAAAAAATAATTAAAATAACTAATTAATTGCAATTAATGAGATATCTTATAACAATTAATTAAAATAATTAATCAACCCATTAATTAATATGATATTTGAAAGCCGATTGATCCGTCATTTTCGGATTGATACAATCGATTTTCAGATCATTATCTAATTTGATTATATCGATTCAAATCGAATTATTTCAAATACAGTTATACTTCCGGATCATTAAATTTGAATACAAAATCGAATTTTGATTCTACACATTCCGATTCGGTTTTTCGAATTCCGATCCAATTTATCATGCCTAATCATCACCAATATAAATATATATTCTATTTGTTTCTCAAATAACATTTCTCAAGACAATAATTTTTAAATTTTCCCGTTGTTTGGCTTTACAAATATATTTGCATAATTCCGATTTCCTAAGTTTGTTTAGTTCTCAAATATTGTTTTACTGGGTTTCATAACAATTAGACTTTTCTAATGAAAAAAAAATTAAAAGTTTATTTTTAAAGTATATTCAATGCTCTAACCTCGATATCAAATATATTAAATTCATATATTTAAGTGTAATATTTAAGGTACAGTTACAGCTGTTCAATGGGATATATGTACATTTTATGGTGAAGTGTCTTATTTTATACTCTTCTTATTATTCATGTCAATTTCATTTTTGGTATATATTTTAAGTATTTTGTACGTATAAAAAAAATTATTTTTTAATTTATATTTTTTGTGAATTAAAATTTTAGTTATATATTTTAATTCAAAAGAAACCATAAAAGTCAATCATTAAAACACCTATAATGTGTGTCAAAAGTCAATAGAATATTATATTAATTTCTTTTAAGAATTTATAGATGAAAATCTATCGTATTATATTTGTTAGGGATGATATGGTGCAATTTGATTCGATTTTGACCTAAAATCACAATCTCAACCAAATATGTGCGGTTCGGTTTTAGAATGTAAAAATCGAAACCAAACCAAACACGATTGGTACGGTTCGATTTTATTATATGCAATTTAGTTGAAATTTGGTTTCAAGCCGTACAATTTCCGTTTTGAAATCAAAACTTATTTTCTTTCCGCATAATTAAAATTTAAAAAAAATGTTAAAGAATTTTATAATCAAAGATCCAAAATCATGACATTGGAAACTACAAGGGAGCTTGTAGCAAGCAGCAATATACCGTACATGATCTTGTACAGTCTGTGTCTTCCCTTCTTCGTCTATATATATCACTATATATATGAGTGAAGTTAAAAATGATTCATTAAACATCTCTGGCTTCGTTCCATTTGTAGGTACACCTACAAATAATCAGATCGATGAAAATACAATATCAGACGCATAAGCTAAATAACACAAGCTAATGTAGTTGAGGATATAATATAATTACAATTTTTTGTAAACTGACATGATTATATCGGCGGAGACACATGACCTTACAACATATTATTGATGGAGAAACATAGTAATCAATAAATATTGAGATTCTTTGCCGAAAAAATATCTAATAGCGAGGGTGTGTTGGTTTCCAACGATCTCCCCATGAAAGCGCAACACATGTTTGGAATTCTTATGACATATTGGTTCCTTAGCTTGTGCTATTGGTGCATTGTTGTCAGAATACAACACTGTGGGCTCCTCTATGCTAGGAACAACTCCCAACTCAGAAACAAATTTCTTTATCCATACAACCTTTTAAAGAATTCACATAAATAATAATAAAATAGTTTATTATTATTTATTTCTACTACCGGCTTAATATTGAACCTAAAGGGTCTCACCGTAAAGTAAATTAATTTATTGGTGAAGGATTTAATTAATAATAACTAGTAGTTATTTATTTATGAAATAAATAATTAATTAGCAGTTTTGATAATTAATTAAATGAGATTTAATTGATTATAAAATAATTAAGATGAGATCTAAATATTATTAATTATAAATTTAATTTAAAAAATTAAATTTATAATTTCTGTACTGGCTTTAAGGAGACAGTTCCGCACTGGACTCGAGACATCCTCTGTTTCTTATCTTCTCTCTTTAACAGTTTGTTTATAGTCATACATTATTCTGTTGTTTGCACACACAATCACTCGTGATTTATTATTGTGTTTTTGACAGATTGGTTCACAATCTTAAAGCTATTTATTTTTCTATCTGTGATTAACACATACGTGCCTTTTGTTTCGGTGACAGATTAATGGCTGACAATACTGTGAATGTTAACGGAAACTCGGTGGTTGACCCCAACGCACAAACAGTGTTGTCTGATGGGGGTAACCAGTCAACACCAAGCCCCAACGCACAGACAGTGTTGTCTGATGGGGGTAATACGGTTGTTGGACAAGGCTCGATAGGCCAAACACCTGCTGGACAGTTTAGTGTTCCGTTTGGGCAGAACCAAGTTGGATACATGCAACCAACAATGCAAAGGGTGCAAACTGCGCCTATGATGCAAGGGGTGGCTACTCAGCCTATTATGCCCGCTACACAACCTGTGCCCGCTGCACATCTTGAGAAACCTAAGAAGTTCAGTGGAATGAACTTCAAACGCTGGCAGTAGAAGATGTTGTTCTACCTGACTGCACTGAATATGTCTCGCTNTGGGCACATAACTGTTGGACAGTTTAGTGTTCCGTTTGGGCAGAACCAAGTTGGATACATGCAACCAACAATGCAAAGGGTGCAAACTGCGCCTATGATGCAAGGGGTGGCTACTCAGCCTATTATGCCCGCTACACAACCTGTGCCCGCTGCACATCTTGAGAAACCTAAGAAGTTCAGTGGAATGAACTTCAAACGCTGGCAGTAGAAGATGTTGTTCTACCTGACTGCACTGAATATGTCTCGCTTCTTAAAAGAGGAGACACTCATGTTCACTGCTGAGAGTGATATACAGACTGTATATGCTGCTGATGCATGGAAGCATTCTGATTATATTTGTTAGAATTATGTGCTTAATAGCTTGGCTGACACGTTGTATAACGTGTATTGCACAAAGTCAACAACAAAGGACTTATGAGAATCTCATGAACATAAGTATAAAATCGAAGATGTTGGTGCTAAAAAGTGAATTGTTGGTCGTTTTCTTGATTATAAGATGACGGATTCCAAGACTGTGGTCAGTCAGGTGCAAGAACTGCAGGTAATCATCCACGACATTCATGCTGAAGGAATGGTCGTAAGTGAGTCTTTCCAAGTTGCTGCTGTGATTGAAAAACTGCCACTTGGCTGGAAAGAATTCAAGAACTAGTTGAAGCACAAGCGAAATGAGATGTCTATGGAGGATCTGATTGTTAGAATTCGTATCGAGGAAGAAAATAGAGGATCTGAAAAGAAATCTAATGTTACCACTGAAAAGGAAAATATGGTGGAGCATGCTCAAAGCTCCAAGTTCAAGAAGAACAATTCTGGTAAAGGAACAAAGCTAGCACTCAAAAAAGGAATTTCGAAGCCTTCGAAGTTTCAAGGAAAGTGCTACAACTGTGACAAAGTGGGTCACAGGTCTTCTGATTGCAAGAAGCCCAAAAAGCCCAACAAAAAGAAAGAAGCAAATATGATGAATGATATCTCCAAGGAGATGTCCTATATAGACCTCTGTGCTACGGTCTCTGAAGTGAATCTGGTTGGCTCTAATCCAAGAGAATTATGGATTGATACGGGAGCTACAAGGCATATTTATTTTGATAAGGTGATTTTCTCTAGCCTCAAAACTTCCAATGCTGGTGAGAAGCTTTATATGGGAAATTTTGCGATTTCTACAATTGCAGGGGAAGGCAAGGTGATTCTGAAGATGGCCTTTGGAAATAATCTGACTTTGAAGAATGTACTTTATGTGCCTGATATTCGCAAGANGTGATTCTGAAGATGACCTCTGGAAAGAATCTGACTTTGAAGAATGTACTTTATGTGCCTGATATTCGCAAGAACCTTGTGTCTGGTGCCTTGTTGAATAAGCATGGTTTTCGTATTGTAATAGAGTCAGATAAAGTTATTTTGTCTAAGAGTGGTATGTTTGTAGGCAAGGGCTACGTTTGTGATGGGCTTTTTAATCTCAATGTAATGTATGTTAAAGACGAAAATGAATTGAAGAATTCTTCAGCTTACTTTCTTGAGTCTCCTAATTTATGGCATGCTAGATCAGGACATATGAATTATGACACTATACATCGATTAAGTATAAAAGAATACATACCAAAATTGAACATCGATTCAAAACATAAGTGTGAAACTTGTGTTGAGGCAAAATTAACGAGATCATCATTTAAACGTGTGGAAAGAAACACCAAAGTGCTAGACTTAATACATAGCGATATATGTAATTTAAAATTCGCTCCAACTCGAGGAGGTAACAAATATTTTATTACATTCGTAGATGGTTANTCGCTCCAACTCGAGGAGGTAACAAGTATTTTATTACATTCGTAGATGATTGTACAAAATACTGCTATGTATATTTGCTCAAAAGCAAAGATGAAGCTATAGATAAATTTAAAATCTATAAGGAAGAAGTTGAGAAAAAACAAACAGAGAAAATCAAAAGGATACGTAGTGATCGTGGAGGTGAATATGTTGAACCTTTTGGGGAATTCTGTTCACAACATGGTATAATCCATGAGGTCACTGCACCATATTCTCCTCAGTCAAATGGAGTGGATGAGAGGAAGAATCGCACTCTAAAGGAGATGATGAATGCGATGTTACTAAGCTCTGGACTTCCGCAATCAATATGGGGGGAAGCCATCTTAAGTGCAAATTATCTCTTAAATAGGATGATGCGCAAGAACAAGGATGAAAGTCCTTATGAAATATGGAAGAAAGAGAAACCAAGCTATAAACATTTGAAAGTGTGGGGGTGCCTTGCTAAGGTGTTGATCCTTGCGCCTAAGAAAGTGAAGATTGGTCCAAAGACCGTAGATTGTATCTTCATTGGATATCCCCCAAATAGTACTGCATATAGGTTTCTCGTACATGAATCAAAGATTCCTGACATTCAAAAGAATACGATCATGGAGTCAAGGAATGCCTCATTCTTTGAGATAATATTTCCTTACAATCCAGAAACCAACCACCCCACAACGTCTAAACGATTTCATGAGTCTATAGAGGAAGACAATGAGGACGAAGACAGTGAAGATGAAAATGTGGGGGTAGTAAGAAGGAGCAAAAGACAAAGGAAAGAGAAATCCTATGGGTCAGAATTTATGACTTATTTGCTCGAAGAGGGTGATCCGAAAACCTATAAGGAAACGGTAACATCACCTGATGGACCTATGTGGAAAGAGGCCATCAAAGATGAAATTGATTAGGATGTTAACCATTAGGATGTAAACCTGGGAGCTAGTGGACCTGTCATCTGGATGTAAACCATTAGGATGCAAGTGGGTTTTCAAAAAGAAATTGAAAACTGATGGCAGTATTGACAAGTATAAGGCCAGACTTGTAATTAAAGGATACAAGCAACAACATGGCCTCGATTACTTTGATACATACTCCCCTATATCACGAATAACATCCATAAGAATAGTGTTTGTTATTGCTGCACTGCGAAACTTGGATGTACATCAAATAGATATGAAAATAGCTTTTCTAAATGGAGACTTAGACGAGGAAATCTACATAGAACAACCCAAAGGGTTTGTGGTTCCTGGACAGGAAAGAAAGGTATGTAGATTAGTTAAGTCATTATATGGCTTGAAGCAAGCTCCCATGAAGTGGAATGAAAAGTTTCATCATTTTATGATGGAAAACGACTTCAAGGTAAATGAATGTGATAGTTGTGTCTATTACAAGGATAACGAAAATGAATATGTCATGATAACATTATATGTAGATGATCTACTTATTGCTGGCAGCAATGGAAAAGTGATCAAGTCTATAAAGGACATGTTAAGATCAAGATTTGACATGAAAGATATGGGACAAGCAGATGTGATTCTAGGTGTGAAAATCTCTAGAACATCAGCAGATAGCGTGCTAAGTCAGTCACACTATATTGACAAGATCCTTGAGAGGTTTGCCAAGGATGATACTGAGATAGTCAAAACATGTGTGGATTTGACTTTACATCTATCCAAGAATAAAGGTGTAGGGATTTTCTAATTAGAATACTCGAGGATAATAGGAAGTCTGATGTACCTGATGAGTTGTACGAGACCAGACATTGCGTACTCAATTAGTAAGTTGAGTAGATTCTCAAGTAATCCAGGAGCTGATCACTGGAAAGCGATCATAAGAGTACTAAGGTACTTAAGAGGAACTCGAGACTATGGACTGCATTATGAAAGATATCCAGTATTACTTGAAGGGTACATAGATGCAAATTGGATATCTAGCAAGAAGGCGTTGAAGTCTACGAGTGGTTATGTGTTTACACTAGCCGGGGCAGCTGTGTCATGGAAATCCTTAAAACAAATAGTAATAACTCAGTCCACGATGAAAGCTGAGTTCGTGGCATTAGACAAATGCGCACAAGAGGCTGAATATTTACGCCAATTCATGGAGGATATTCCTAGATGGCCAAAACATGTGACTGCAATAGGACTAAATTGTGATAGTCAGTCAGCTATTGGCAAAGCACAGAATATGTTGTATAATGGTAAATCTTGTCACATACGACGATGACACAGTTCCATTAGACAATTAATATCAACTGGAATTATCACTATTGACTTTGTACCGTCAAGAGATAATATCGTGGATCCATTAACTAAAGGGTTATCAAGAGAACTGGTTGATAAATTATCTAAGGGAATGGGCCTTAAGCCTATTGCTTAACGGCGTCATGGTGGACACTCAACCTTGCTGACTGGAGGTCCCAAGAACTTGGTTCAAATGGGCAAACTAAATCATGATGACCAAATCACTGTGGGGGTAACCCCTGGCCTATTCCTATGGTGTGAAAACAGTGAGACCCGTATGATACGAGGGTAAGCTTACGCTTTTAATGATCTTTTGGTGAATACATGAAATTCAAGGTTGAATGCATGGAATTCAGTTGAGTAAATACGGGTTACTCTTTAAGATAAAGATCACCTATATAGGAGAGAAGTGGGGCCGCTTCAAAGGAGAATTGCGAGGCACAATTCGTTAGAAACTCCAACAGAACCAGGACGATGTCCATGGCCAAAATGGACATAATCATGGGAGCTGAACGAGTCAGAAAGGATGTAGTGATAAGTATATCATCGCTTACATAAATGGTCGAACAGTTCAAGGACAATCGCATCTACTGTCTACCAGTAAGGTCGGTATGCTTAATCGAGCGAAGGTTCAAGGAGCATTCTCTACCTATCATATGCTATATCTGATCGAAGAAACTATCACCAAGCCAAAATTCCGTGTCTGTCTGTCTGGTGTGCGCTACTGAAACATCAATCTCATCCATGTGGGGGATTGTTGGAAAATGTGGGTAGAAGCCCCACATTGTCAAGTCATTTTGAGCCTAAGTTTGAATGCTTCTTGGGTGCGTGCGCGCAACAAGTTATGATTGAAGTACGTTCTTCTTCGAGAGAGCTTTCCAACGCATATTTAAGTATTCAAAATGATCAAGGAATGGATGAATTATGATTATCCAAAGTTGGTACCTTGAAAGTGGAAATCTAGAAATAAGAACTTGAATCCCACATTGAATTGGAAAAGAGTTTTCTATGACTTTATATAGTAGAACACTTATATAGTGTTTAAGATGTGTTAGTATGATATTGCTCCACTACCCATGTACGCGCAGGGGGGGTGCAAATTATGGGATTTCGAGGGCAAATTCGTGACTTCGCAAGCCTTCAGGCTTTCCGCTGGGTGACCTACGGACACGAATGCAGCAAAATTTGGGCCGAATAAATCCGGACCAGTTTTGCTGAAATCAAAGTAACTGTCAGTGTTTGAAGCAAACTCAGATCAAAGTTACTGTCAGCATAAGTGTATACAAAGTTGCTGTCAGGAAAGTTACTGTCAGTGTTTGACAGTAAACTCAAATCAAAGTTACTGTCAAATTTCCACTGGGCTTTAGCTCAATATAATAATTCGTTATTTTGTTTTAATAATAAGTATTATTATTAAATTCGAAATTCATTACGAATTGATTTTGATAACCGATTTCCTTTATTAATTAATGCGTGATTAATTACGAAAAACGCGTGGTAATTTAAGAAATTGTGTAGGCCCAAGTTTTTCTCAGTCTATATATTCATCTTATTCGGTCTTAGGTTAATAATCCTATCTTATGACCTAAACCCTAAACACAGCCGTCCTCTTCCTGGTAATAGTTTTTTTGCTCTATTCAAGCTCGCTGAAGGTGTTGTTCTTCGTGACATCATCATGTTCTCGTTTTATCCAGGGAGGCTATCGACTCAAACATACGGTGAGAGACGAAATAGCTTTAAGGAGACAGTTTCGCACTGGACTCGAGACATCTTACGTTTTCTTATCCCTTCTCTTTAACAGTTTGTTTATTGTCATACACTAATTTGTTGCTTGCACACGCAATCACTCGTGTTACATAATTGTATTTTTGGCAGATTGTTTCACATTTATAACTACAAAAATCACCTATTTATAATACAACAATCATTATTTTAATATTTTATATATAACAAATCATCCAAATATAAAAATATACATACATATATATATATATATATA
>QRFB01002894.1:27042-52423 GCA_008931105.1 Oenanthe javanica | reverse complement strand
TAAAATTTCTATGATTCTAAGATTAATGTTATCATCAAATCTCATGTAGATTCCTAACAAATTATAATGACTACAATTATATTTTGAAATCACTCTCATGATCAAACCAAATATAAATATAGGTTATTTAAAATCAAGTATTATATGTAGGGCTGGACATAATTATCCGAAATCGAACCAATCCAACAGATTCAAACTGTCCAAACCGAATTTTTTTTATCTGAGTTCGGTTTTCACTTTCAAACCGACCGAAATAACGAAACCGAACCTTTAAGACATATATTTTATAAATAATATTTTATAATTTAATTGAAATATTTAAGTGTTGACCATTATTGTAGTTGTTTCTCCGTTTAAAAATCATTCTCCATTTTTATCTTTATCCTTATTTATTATTACTTGTTAATAATTAATAGTTCTCTTTTTTTAAATAAATAATTTCTTTCCTTTTTAAAAATTAAATGAATTATTTTTTTTCATAACAAAAAACAGGAATAACACCTAAAATTATTTATATTAGAGAGTTATAAAAATATTATTTTTATTTTTATCTAAGTGTTTTGTTAAAAGACAAACAAATATAACATTTAAAATTATTTATTTTAATATAGTAAGAACATATAATATTTTTTAAAATATTTTGGTATTAAACCGAAACTGAACCGAACCAATCCGTTAAGAATCAGTTTGGTTTGAATTGGTTTTTATACCATTTGGTTTGAGTTCGGTTTCTAAATTTTCAAAACCAAAAATTTCGGTTTGATTTGATTTGAACCTCCAAAACTGTCCAAATCGAATAATGCTCAGCCCTAATTATATGTTTCATAGTTCACATATTAATTTTCCAACCCAATCTAATACTTAAATTATATCCACCGTATCATATACTACAAGTACAACTGTTATTGCTGATTTGTTATAATTATATAGATTCAATTAAAAGTTCCGGACTCTTCAACTCGTACCAAGTGTTTAATGATATATTAGGAAATAAGGAGAATTCACAATATAATCAATCAAACATATTTCACCAAAGAATACTATCTAATCCCCGTATTAATGTATTAACTATTCATGATTGAATAAAAAAAATTCACACGAAAGCAGAATGAAGAAAATAAAAACAAAAACATAGGAAACTAAATTATTTATTTACATACACAAGGGGGAGAGACAAATGGAGAGAACTGAAAAAGAGAAATATATGGAGGAAGAAACATTAAAAGCTAAAATTGCAAGAGATGGTGATGACATTGGTGGTGCTAATAATTCTAAACAAACCCACAATTCCAAGATTTTAAAGAGCAAAGATGGTGTTGGAGAAACAAACCCAAATCCCCAAAAAGGCAAATCTTGTAAAGGGTGTCTCTATTATTCATCTGCCCTCAAATCTGATTCTAGAAACCCCCTTTGTGTTGGAATCACCCGTTCTCTTCCTCAAGGTCAATATATATTTGTGTATGTATATGTTTTATGCAATAAAGCTGCTTTCTTTGTGTTAAAGATGATTGCTTTTCATTGAGTTCTTTTTTTTTTTTCCTGTTTTTTGCTAGTAATTAGCTCCTGTGTTGTGTTCTTTTGTTTGGGTTGTTAAAGATTGAGGCTTTGTGTAAATTAAATTGTTTTCTTTCGTATGGTTATCGAAGATTAATTGTTTGATATAAATGGGTTCTAGTTGTTACTTGGATTCAAGTTGTTTTAGGTTTACTTGAATTTTAAGGTCTAAGCTTTGTTATGGTTTTAGGTTTTCAGCAGTTCCCATGTGATCTGTTTTTTTTTTGCCAATTTTTTGGAGTTTCATTTTGTAAGGTTTCTCGTGCTGTCCTGTCAACAAAGAACTTTTTTTCGGTACAAGAGCTTTTGTAGGTACCATGTGTGAAACTATTAGAACAAGAGTGAGTATGAAAAAGAGTTATCATCTACATTGAGAAAGTAATGCAGTTTTATTCTCTTTGAGATGGAGATTGTGTGCAGATTTTAAAGAGGGTGTTACTGTATATAATATGATTGCAGAACTCATTAAACATTGCTTGTCGTCCAATCATATTTTTTTGTGATGTTTTTTAAAATAATAGGATAAAGTAAATTGGGCGACATCTTTCTCAATTAAATAATGAAAATACACTCAATATGTTTATGCATAATTATCTATGATGTATATTAAGGCATATGCAACTTAATTAAATTCTGTAGCTAAGAAGTTCTGTTTGTAACATTTGTTTCGGTACTTGAGTCTTGATATATCTCTAAGTACAGGGTAAGCACCTTGGGCATCACCACATGGGCACTCCTTAATCTCCAATTAATATAATTTATTCCTGTAGAAATATGTTATTTATGCAGAAAGAAGAAATGGGAACAAATTACTTCACAAGAATAACACATACTAACGATTACAGAATATCATTGATATATACAGAGGAGCCCTACAATCAACGTATAAATAAGTCACATTAAACCTTTCCACTTCGTACAAAAGTAATAAAGTGATATGGTATTGAGATGTCTTTGTCAGTTTTAAACATTAATTTTGGAATGTCAAAATTGCATAAATCTAAATCAATAGTGATATTAGAACAATGTAACAACAAAATACAAATTCCAATATAACCAACCCAATCATCTTAATACTACAGTGTTTAGAAAAGGAGCATTAGTACTACAATTTATAGAAAAGGAGCATATATGGTGCTAAGTTGCAGTTTCCTAGTATTCTGCAGATACACATTAAAAAATAGATATTATATTTACTTTTATTCGCGGGTAATCCTTAGGACCCTAATTGTGCTGAGAGGTTTTTAATCGGAAGGCCTTGGCTAGACATTGTTATATTGGTGAATATCTAAGCATGATTCATTTTAAGGTGGGTTGTGGCCCGTGGGGATAGGATTAGATCTTGGGAAACGTTTGGTTAGAAGAGGAGGCCTTACAATATCGATTTCCTGATTTATATGCCGCATCCTTTGCTAAGAATGAGTGTATGGAATCGTATATTATTCCAAGGGAAAGGGTGGGATAGTTGGGTAGAAGGCTGGAATTATAAATTTAGGAGGCCTCTTTTTGGTAGGGAGATGCTAAATCCTAGATAATTGATGCATTTGGTCAAAGCTGCGCTTCACCTGATTGAGAGCAAGAAGGGTGCGGAAACTGAATAAGAGTGGAATTTTCACTTGTAAATCAGCCTTTTACAAGCTTCCTCATCTTCGAGTTTGGAGGGGTGGTGGTCAAAATCCTTATGGAAGATTTCTGCTCCTCCTAGAATTAACATTTTAGGTTGGTGGCTTTTTTTACGTAATAACATATGAAATTCAGAACGGATGTTCCCTTGCCATTGAAATTTCATAGTTGCTTTGGAAGTCTCCAAGTTGAGATAACCACTCCACTCCTAAATCATATCCCAATCCTGCAATTCTACTATCCAGACTTCAGCACTCAATTCAGTATCATTCCATCTCCATTTGAAGTCTGAACACTTATCTTAACTTGAGATTAGTGACCCATTTGGTAATTTTATGGAGATTTGTAGCTGCTTGCCTGCTCACTTCTGAACAGATTTTTCTGCTCACCAGATTGAAAGTACTACCACCATCTATCAGAATCTTGATAGCTCTAGTGCTGCAGATTCCATCAAACTGCATAGATTGATAGTGCTGTGACTTCTCCATTCCTAAAGCTTTCAATATAATGTCCTGTTTTTTCCATCTTCCATGTTACCATAAGATTTTTCTTCATATCTTGGTTCTTTATAATCTTTTTCCTCTTCTTCAGTTATCATCAAGAAATTCTGAGGTTTTTTACATTCATGCTCTTTTGTGAACTTCTCAGCACAGTAAAAACATAATCCTTTTTGCCTTCTTTCTTCTATCTGTAGAGTTGATAACTTCTGGGGTCTCGTTTTGGAGAAGCAAAGGTGCCTTATTAGAGTTAATTGAACTTTTAGCTGCAGTTGAGCACTTGAGCCTTTAATGGGCACCTGAGATGCTATTTCTGACTTGTAGCTCCTTCCAGAACTATATGATTTCTTAGGCCATGTGAGTTGAGGCTGTGTTCAGAGTATCTTGCTAATTTGAGAGCCTGCTCCAATGATGTCAGTTCCAATAATCTGATCATCCCTTTAATCTCACTCTCCAAATCCCCAATAAAGTTCTCATTATAAAATATTCACCAGTCAAGCTAGGAATCTTCTTTGATAACTGTCCTCTGCATTTTTCAAATTCATCATAGTACTGAATTCAACTTTTGCAACTTCTTAAACTTGTCAAAGATAAGCTCAGTATCAAGTTCACTAAACCTTGCTGGGAAAGCTCCTGAGAACTGTTGCCATGTTTTCTGTCTTATCAGAATGAGAGTTCCACTTAGATGCATAGCTGCAATAGCAGCTCTTCTCCTATCACACACCTCATAGATAGCAAAATATCCCTCACAGTCCCCAGTGTGATTAAAAGCGCGCATCTGGTTATCACTTGTCACTAACATGTTTTATGACAATTTAAATTGCTTATGACATGTTTACTTATAATGTTATGCATTTTTATCAACTGATGAGCTTTTTAAGAGAGAGCACGCGTATCGCGTGGCGTGTTGAGCTTATGCTCAAAGGGGTCTTTGCGCTACAGTGCACGTTTGATAACACTGACAATTCCTCGGCATTCCAATGGATTAACACTGGAAAAGTCAGTTTTAAGTGCTTCAAACTTTGATTTTCTCTCTGAGTTTCCTTGTCGATTCCAGTTATATTTCTACCTTCACATTCTTTTGTGTCTCTGGAGGAGGCTCTATTATTCATTGCCATCAGGGTGGTGTGCTTGTCGTAGTGATGCAGACAAATCTATTAGTCATATATCTCTGGAATGTGAGTTTGCTGGAATATTTGGGTCAAAGATTCCGAGTGTGTTTGGAATATCATCGTGTATGCCATTTTCTTGCGGTTCATTGATAATAAGGCGTGTAGTAGGATGCAAAGATTAAGAAGATATGGGACTACTATACCTTACTGTATGGGTTATTTAGATGGAGAGGAACGTCATAGTTTTTTATGATGTCCAGAGTTCAGTTGATGTTGTTTTGAGAAAGCAAAATTGGGGGTTGCCACTTGGTTGTACAGGTCAAAAGGTTTTAGGAATTTATCATTTCAAGATTGTACTAGAGAATGGAGTTCTTTTGTCTATACTAAGATTTTTTTGCTCCTTTCTTTTGTTTTGTATTATTAGTTTTGCTCCGCTTATGTGAGAGCTCTCAGTTTTACAGGCAGAGGATCTTTTACGTCCCCTGTCTCTTTAAGAAAAGAGCATGTTGCTTATAGAACTTTTTTCATTTTATAACTTGTGATTTTTACAGAAGTTGTGATGATTTACTGATGTCGATATGCTAAGTTTGGTCCTTAATTTTAAAAATACGGATAAGAACTTTGAGCGTATGCCTGTTCTATGTATCTAAAATGTATGGCTGTTCTATGTGTCTAAAATGTATGCCTGTTCTATGTAGCTAAAATTGATGTTTTGATGCCAATATATATGTGTGTGTTAGTCGTGATTCTAAGACTTTCTTGCTCATATTCAAATTCCAAATTCACTAATCTAACCATAAAGTCTTTGCACTAAAGATGCACTCTTTTAGCAGAAATATTTTTTGTGTTGCGACAGAACATCTTTCCTAAGTGAAATGCATGAATACAGATATTTTATGTTCTCTATATCTTTCGAAGTATATGGCTAGAGTACAGTGTATCTCACGAGCATGCATGTTTTTGCATGATAATTTTCATCAAGACCGGTTCAGAATTCAGATACTGATATTTATTTTTTCTTTACTAGTACCTCGCAACATAGTTGGAAAATCTGAGCGGGAAGCTAATGAGAAGGGGAGGGACTTTGCAGATTTCAAGTATGGTTGTGTTGGCTACTCAGTTTACTCAGATAGGAAGGGTCAAAAAGATGTGCAAGATAAAAATTCAGAGCTACCTGCATGCATTGGAATTGAGGTTGCCATCTCCCTAATTTGTTACCATTTGTTTAAACATCAGTAGTGTTGATTTTTTAACAGGTTCTGCAGTGATTTTCTTGACATTGTTTTGTTAGGGAAGCTTCTGCCTGGATGAATATTTTTTTTTTCAAATTTACTTCATTCAAACTGTGTAAAACGTAGATACGTTATAAGTTTCAAATTTATTTTTAAATGCTGTATTCATTTACGTATAGGTTGTGCACATGTCAATATTTGTACTCATAGTTATAGCAGTATAGGTTCCAATTCTAGCTCATCAGCTCTGTCATGTTAGTGCCTCATTAATTCACAACTGGTAATTTGCCTACAGGTTTTAGTAGACAGAAAGGTCACAGCTGCTGATCCTGTTCCTGCCCATGCTCGTAGCAGAGAAGGTAGATTTTAGATTACAGTTCAATATCGTTTTTTTCCTGTGAATCGTCATATATGTCTAAATCATCATTAGCATGTTCAATTTCACCTACACAAACCCATAAATTAAGTCCAAAGTGTTAGACAAACTACCAATACACTTATCTTAGATTGTAAGAGCAAAATGATGACATAGCAAAGCAATGACATATTCGGTCATCTTTTCTCGTATTACACAGGGAAATGCCATGTCCAACGCTCTCAGNGTTGGTAGAGCGCAAGGCTCTTAACCTTGTGGTCGTGGGTTCGAGCCCCACGGTGGGCGACATTTTNCAGCAGTTAAATTTGTCCCAACTTGTTCACTTGGGTTTGCACCATGTACCCAAAAAATAAAACTCTTAGCTCAAAAGGGTGATAATTTTCATTTTAAGTTCCTATCACATGAATTTCAGGATTTATAATGCTTGTTTTTGAACTGTAAACATTCAAACCTATTTTAAGGAACCAAAAATCCAAAATTATTTAATTTTGATTAATTAGTGATTAAGTAGTTCTACTGTTTTGACTATAAATAAATATTTTGCAAAATCGTAAACAAAAGCCCGTCTAGCTCAGTTGGTAGAGCGCAAGGCTCTTAACCTTGTGGTCGTGGGTTCGAGCCCCACGGTGGGCGACATTTTCATATTTATTTTGAAAAAACAGTTAACACATTTATCTTTAATTTTTTCTTTAATTTTTAATTTTTTTAATAAAACTTNCTTTACAGCAGTTAAATTTGTCCCAACTTGTTCACTTGGGTTTGCACCATGTACCCAAAAAATAAAACTCTTAGCTCAAAAGGGTGATAATTTTCATTTTAAGTTCCTATCACATGAATTTCAGGATTTATAATGCTTGTTTTTGAACTGTAAACATTCAAACCTATTTTAAGGAACCAAAAATCCAAAATTATTTAATTTTGATTAATTAGTGATTAAGTAGTTCTACTGTTTTGACTATAAATAAATATTTTGCAAAATCATAAACAAAAGCCCGTCTAGCTCAGTTGGTAGAGCGCAAGGCTCTTAACCTTGTGGTCGTGGGTTCGAGCCCCACGGTGGGCGATATTTCNACATTTTCATATTTATTTTGAAAAAACAGTTAACACATTTATCTTTAATTTTTTCTTTAATTTTTAATTTTTTTAATAAAACTTTCTTACATAAACACCAATGGCAGTTGAATTGGATTGCTAAATAGATCTGATTTAAGTCAAATTAAAAAAAAAAATTCAAATATTTGACAAAGATAGATACAAACATACATACACNAACATACATACATATATATACATATATTGCATACACTGTCTATAATATGGCCGTTTTTGCGGCGACACGTAAAGAGGCTACAAACACAATATCATCTCATTTCGGATCCTTATTCGGGTCTAATCTGACCCGTTTTAAATTTTCACCTCCAATTACTTGTTCGTACTCCAATCGAATAAATACCCATCATTTTTCTAAGCTTGTTCAATCTAATAATGGCAATCGTGTCTTTCTTGTTGACACTTTAGCCCTTGTAAGTATTATCAATTTTTTATGTGTACTATATATTTTTTATTGCATTTATGATTTTTTTTAGTATATGTTGTTGCAAATCTCGGATTGAGCCGGAGTCGAACCCATAATCTCTNTCTAATAATGGCAATCGTGTCTTTCTTGTTGACACTTTAGCCCTTGTAAGTATTATCAATTTTTCATATGGGTACTATATATTTTTTTTTATTGCATTTATGATTTTTTTTAGTATATGTTCTTGCGAATCTCGGGTTGAGCCGGAGTCGAACCCATAATCTCTGGGATCATAATTATTTTTTATATGTATGTATAGGTTAGGAGATTAGAAGCAGAAGGGGTGCCATCAAAGCAGGCAGAGTCGATTACTTCATGTATTACTCAAGTTTTGAATGATACATTGGAAAATGTGGCTGATTCATTTGTATCTAAAGCTGAAATGGAAAAAGTTTGTATCTTTTTTCTTGATTTTTTTCAATTGTGTTTGTTATATGTTGTTTATTGTTTGTGTTTTGATAATAATGTGGTATGTGTTGTTGTGTAGATTGTGATGACTCAAGATGCTCATTTGTCGAAGTTTAAATCGGAAGTAACTAGTTCCCAGGTGTGTTTTTGTTCTGGATTGTATTATTTACTTTCTTTTTCGACGAGTCATTTGTATATATATAGGTAAGTACATGTTAATTTAATTGTGGTTTTTACGAGAGTTGTGGAATGTAGTGTAAGTTTCAATTTATTGTTTATCCTGTAGGATTGCATTGGACGTTTGTTCTTATTTTAATCTGCTTTTGTTGAGGGTGTGTTCGCATTAGTTAGTTGACCAAGTATAAAAGCCTTTTAATTCAAAAGTCCGGCCTTTGTATAAGAAAGTTGCTAGCGCTTTGCATCGACTTGTGGTGGGTTGTCGATTGACTGGAGAAACATCATTATAGCTAAGAAGTAGTTCGAATCAGTTTAGCGATGCCACGTACTGCGATCGTATAACTTCTCATTTTAGGAAACCAGATGATCTGACCCAAAGCCGGATGGTAACATTAGTCCTCGTTAGCCATTGAAAATCATTTAGGGAATAGGATATTGGTTTAGTACTCCGAATGTGAAAATGATCTTCTTATTTGATTGTCTAGGTTTCATAAACTGTATTGGTTGCACACACTAGTATGCCTACTGCAGATAGTTTATATTGGTGCTCATGCATCCTGCCATTCGGATAAATAATAAATTAAAGAAACCAGCATAATACAAGACACCTTGGGCAATGGAGCATCCTCTTGAATGAGTGCAATATGCTGAATGTAATGCCTTTTAAAAGTTTTGATAATGATTTTTTAATTGTAAATATGTTGTTTAATATCTGCTGAACAATGTTAATACCTCCAACCATAAAGCAAGGGACTACCAAATGAATATGAAAGACAGGTGGGTTGGGTGAAACATCATCATGTTAAATTTCGACAAGTTACTTCTAAACTTTCTTTGTCCATTCCGTGTCTACAATACAGGGGCACCACTTTTCTATGTTACAGCATGAGACCGAAAAACTCAAGGGTGATATAGAAAAGATGCGCAGTGAACTGAAGTATGAAATAGACAAAGTCACTGCTGGGCAGCGTTTGGATTTAAATCTTGAGCGAGGGTAAGGACAGACGTACAGTTACATCTTTTATTTCTTTGACAAGATGTATTGTTCTGTAATTTCCACAGATGCACACTCATGCTATAATTGTATTAATTTTATGTAAATGTTATTGAAATTTCTGTGTCAAACTTAAATTTCCAACTATTCACGGAATGCAGGAGAATCCGCGATGAACTAGCAAATCAGGTCCAAGAAACTTCGAACCTCACCAACACTCTTGACCGTGTGAGTAAATTACTTGAGTAACTTAGAATTGTTAAATTATTAGCCTTATTTTCTTCCTAGATTGTTTATCCATAGTTCCTTACAAGATATTGTTATCTCAGGAAATACATGCATTGAGGGCTCAGGTAGAAGCAGCAAAGTTTGATATTATAAAATATTGTATAGGTACCCTTGTATCTATTTCTGCTGTTGGTCTAGCTGTACTGCGTATTTTGTTGTAAGTTTGTTGTACGTACAAATTAATGGTCACCTAACCTATAGGAAAAAGTGAGACCTTTTATTAATTTAGTATAGGTCATATGTTACTGCTTGGAATTGAATTTTTTTTATTACCCGCAGAATAAGGATACATTTAGCTATGCTGACATCTTTGCTGTTCCCTTTAAATGTAATCTATTCGTTCAATGTAATTTGCACTCATGATTACAACAATGATTAATTTCTTGAGATAATTGTTGGGATTTTTTTCTCTTATCCTTGCTGACTGTTAATATTCATAGATAATAGTTCATTATGTATATGTTTGTGTGTGCAAAAGATCAACACACCAGGCGTGGAGTCGGTGCGGCTGTGAACCAAGGTGCTCGTGGTTAATACCATCAGGCTATTCGGCTATATGCCAGTTGAAACAATAAAGGTGTACCACACCCATTTAAAATGCTGTAAGCCCAAATTCAACTAGAAGATTTTTGTTTTTTGGTTTGATGCACCCACATTGAAAAATCTAGAGGGCTTCAGCACATCTGGGTCATCATTTGAAACTATTAGTCAGGGCCTCAATCCCCATTGCTTAAATGTTAAGTATGACCAAGGATCTGTCTTGAATATAGTAGCCATCAAGCAGCAATGTACAAGTCCTGGCTGGGGCACGGGTAAGAAAAATGAGAGGGTGAAGGCCGTGAGGACTGAGCTTCTCTTTGAGTAGACACTAAGGGATTAGAGCTTCTCAAAGTCTCACTTTTCAACAGTGGCAAAGCCCCGTCGTGTTGGTGAGCTCTTATTGGGTCATTTTTAAGCTTCTCAGCAGCCACTGTTTCTGTTTACTCGAACATCAAATCCTGAAATTAACCAACTATATAGTTAATACATACATGCCAATTTCAATACAGTACTATAATTGTCAGGTCGAAGTGACAATAGAATTACTTTTGCCATTGTTATCTCGACTAAGCTCCATAGAGCTATTTGCAAGACAAATCATCATAATCTAGTAGGCTTCTACAATCCTTTTATTTATTTTTGGTTTACAGATGTCCTAACTTGACCTAGAAAAGAAACTAACATATATGTGAAAGGACCAACCAGATTTGCGAACTCCTGCATTATGCATAGAATTTATATGGTTTGCAGCCATTATTTTGTTTTGGTCTACTGGAGATGTCCCAACTCGACCTAGAAAATGAAACTAACATCTATTGCAAGGACCAACTAGATTTGCGAACTCCTGCATTATGCGTAGAACATAATGGTTTGCAGCTGAGGAGCTTGTTATCTTAACAAGGACATTCAATTCTTAGGTAGTTTATTTGGGAAAGTTTTTTCTATAGCTTAAACTATTGTGGCTCAGGACTCCAACTCTGCTATAACCCTTTTGGTAGAATTGGGCTCAAATGTTAAACCATGTAGGGTGTGGATTCCTGAGTATAATGATGAGGATGAACTTCTTGCTAATGTCGATGTGCATTTGGTTTTATGCCCCTTTCTCTAGCACTACTAACAGGATCAAACCACTGAAGTTTGATCTATTGATCTTCGATTCCACTACTTTCTTAGGAAGTGTGTTTCTATTTGATGGGCTTGAGCATTTCCAACAATCAGCTGTGGACTTCAATGTCGGGTCCTGGAGAGAACCTTTTTTGCAGGTTGAAAAGCCTCCAAGGACGGGTAAAAAATACATGTCTATATAAAGTACAATATATTTTTGGGATATTCTCAATGCTACCATGCTTTTACTAATGATACTATCACATTTTTGGTTTCTATCTACGGTAATTTTGTATTTTTAGTTTTCTACCAATGATATCCTTATATTAAGTAAAAAGTAATAAAAAATAATAGAATCGATTTCAGATCGGAAAACAAATTATATATTTGAAATTTTTGTAAAAAAATTCATGAAATAAACTTTTAAATTATGTAAAACGGAGGCAAAATGAGTGATATATTAATAATAAAAGTGGGGTTATGAAATTATAATACCCCCCGTCCCAATTCAAGTGTCTCGTTTGTCTTTTCAACGGTCAAATTTAATTAATTTAGACCGAAAATTTAAAATATATATTTAAAATTTTCAAAATCTGAAAAGTACATTTTAAAGAAAATTATATAAAATTTTCAATGATATATATTTTTTAATTTTTTTAATTATATAATATATATAATATTTGGTCAAACTTTAAACATTTTGACCATTGGCTTAGTATACTCCCTCTGTCCTAATATTATTGGCTGTTTATAATTTTTAGAAGTCAAAAATATGTAAGTTTGATCGTAAATTATAAATTACTAATTCATAATTTTACATATTTAAATATTAAGTCTAATAATATATTAAATA
This sequence comes from Oenanthe javanica, assembly GCA_008931105.1. Taxonomy (NCBI): domain Eukaryota; kingdom Viridiplantae; phylum Streptophyta; class Magnoliopsida; order Apiales; family Apiaceae; genus Oenanthe; species Oenanthe javanica. Next base: position 40,089 of record QRFB01002894.1, on the reverse strand, counting down.
TACTTTTTAATAATATTTTTATCATAAATTTTGATTTTAACAATAATTATTAATCAATAGTCAAAGTTGAGTTGGTTTGACTTTCAAATTTTACAAAAGGCCAGTTTTTATAGGACGGAGGTAGTACTATTTTAACTCTGTTTTACATGATTCGAATGTGTATTTCATATTTTTTTTTGCATAGATTTCAAATATACAATTTGTTTACCAGTTTGAAATTGATTCTATTATTTTTTATTATTTTTTACTTAATCAAAGGGTAGCATATGTAGAAAACCAAAAATATAAGGGTATCACATATAAAAGCAAAAAATGTGATGATATCATTAATAAAAACCAATTGTACAGTGGTAACATTGAGAATATCCCTACACCTTTTTATATTAACTTTTGTTAACTTTGAAATTTGAGTAATAGTTTTCTTTTTAAGAATAGTAGCTGAAAAAAATCAAGTTGGATTTTTCAGATAGTAGCAAACTATTGATCTAATAATATATTAGGTTAAAATTAAACCGTGTATTCCTTACAAACAACAATAAACTTTTTACCGCTTAAGATAAGCAATCGTGCTTCAATTAATTTACTGTAGAAGAAAAGTTTAATTTTCTTTGGGAAAAAAATGGGAAACTACAAATATACATTCACCCGTCGCCTCCTCCTATTAACAGCATCTTCAATGGTATTAGCTAAATTGATTAGCTTTAATGATTTAAAATAAAAATTATCTATAATTTGTTGAACTTGTAAGAAGTTGTGTTCCAATGGTATTAACTATAATGAACAGCTATATTTAAAATAATCTTAATTTATGATAACTATTAAATGAGATAGTAAAGAAAATTAGAGAAATTTGAGCGGTGAATTTATTTGAGGACAGTTAGAGATTCGACAAATAAATATAGAAGATCAATCGTGAATGTCTATAATTATAGCTAAAAGTTCTCCTCTCTTGGAGTGACAAATATTTTAGATGATATCTATATTTCATGTCACGTATACTAATATAATTAAGAGAAGTTCATGGTAACAAAAATTAAACATCTTATGTGAAATTATATATATACACCTCCATATTTCAAGTAGGAATAAGTAAATTCGGACGGATCCGGTTATTAAAATTTGATCATATATTTAATTTTTTGAGATAACTAAAATTTTATTCTAGTTTAATCGGATATTCAATATTCGGATATCCAATTAAAACGAATCAAAAAACAGATTTAAGTTATAGTTAAATACACTTTAGTCCAGCAGGCTACATGAGCAATATCTACAAAAACATCAATCTTCGTATAGCATTTTGCACCTCTGTGATGATTTCAATCTGCACCATAATTCTAAATTCTGCATTACATTTTATTACAAGAAGAATTCTCCTTCCCGAAAATGCACTTAACAGAAAATCTTCGGTGTGAATTGGGAAGTACATTTTTGGCGAGAAGAGTTTAATAAAAAGGAAATGCATCCTGAATTTCGAGTCATGGTGCATATGAAATCATTGTAGAGATGCAAAATGTTAATATAAAGACTGATTATTAATTGATGCTGCTTGATGAACTGATGGGGTACTTGATTGTAACGTGTGGTTGTGGATTTCATATATCTTGAAATATGCTTCTAGAGGTATAAGAAAATATATTTTTTACAAACTAATATCTAGATAATCCAATTTTTGACCCGTTTTAAGTAGATATTCTAAATTGAATATCAGGATAAACTAAAATCTTAATCGGAATGGAATTTTAGCAATGTGAAAAAGTGGAATATCATATATTATTTTAATACTAATCACGTGAGGTAAAAGTCTTACTACTTAGCTATTTAATCGGTGCTCTTAAATAATACACCATCTGTTCTAATTCAAGCGTCTTGTTTTGTGGTCAAATTAACTGAATTTTGACCAAAAAATATATATGATATATAATTGAAAAAATTATAAAAATCATATCATCAAAAAGTATATTTAATTTATTTTAAAATGTATTTTTCAGTTTTTTAAACTTATAAAAGAATAATTTTTTACTTCTTAGTCAAAATTGATTCAAATTGACCATAAAAAAGTCGAATAAGATAGTTAATTTGGGACGAAGTGAGTAATAGTATATTACTCTTTCCGTCCCTTTTGGAAAAAAAAATTGTCCCTGATTAATTGTTCTTCTATCTTTTCAGAATAACTTTATAAAATTTTTCCAAATAATACCCTTATATTACTATTTTCAATGTTTGACTAATTCAAAGTACAAACAATTCAATTAATTTGATGTAATTACGAAGGATAGTCATGGAAATAAGTTATGTAATTAATATTTTTCTCATATATGTGTTTTTTCATAAGAAACAAGTAAATGGGACGAAGGAGGGAATACATAATTATGACAGATTAAAATAAGTATATTATTAGAAAATATATTTAATATACTTTAAAATGTAACTTTTAATTTTTTAAAATTATAAAAGAATAATTTCTAATCTTTGATCAAAATTTAGTCAAATTAATCGCAAAAAGTCAAACAAAATACTTAAATTTGGACGGAGGGAGTATACCATTATTATTTACATAATTCAACTAATTTTAATTAATTATATTTGTGTGAATAAAGTGGATTGATTTTATTTAAATATATACTCATGTTCCATAAAAAGTATCGGTTTACAAAAATTAAAAGTCAAGCTGATTCAACTTTGACCATTTATTAATAATTATTGTTAGAAATAAAAATTATGAAAAAAATATCATTAAAAAATATATTACATTAACTATTACAGTTAATTTTTATTTTTATAAAAATATAAATAAGTAATATTTAATAAGTGGTCAAAATTGAATAAGTTTGATTTTTATTTTTTTTATAAAGCGCCATTTTTTTGGAACGGAGGGCGTACTATAATCTGATTAAAATATATCACATAAATCCGGGAAATATAAAAAAATATTTTCTTAAAAAAATATTTTCTTTTTCTTTTTCAAAAAAATTGTGAAAATTTTAGGGGCAAGTAAAGATTTTTTTCCTCATTTCTCTAAATCATTCGAGAATCAAGTTTGTGAAGAACCCTTCTCTTTTCTTTTTCTTTAGAAAAAATTTGTACAATACAGTGTTACAAAGCAATCATGCTTAATCAAAACACTCAAATTTACAATTTTCCTACTTGAACCTCAACACCCTTTTTACTCCTTCGCTCTTAGTTCCTCAAATCACAGCTACTACAAGTCTATCACCGAAACACAGGTATCAAATACATATCATATATATATATATATATATAAAATTATCTCGAATTTTTATCAACCAACGAACTTTAGCTTATATCTCGAATTTTGTCCTCTATTTTTGTGTTTCAAATGTTGAACACAGTTATTAGTTATAATTACAGTTGAATCTCGATAAATGAATAATCTCATATCAGATAATTTTATTCATTTATCATGATTATTTATTTATCGAGATTAAAATTATAGTGACTTTATTATATTGGGACCGGAAAATGTTATTTATTTGACAAAGTTAGCTTTTAACAAATATTCATTCCACTGCATTGTTATGGTATTTTATTTTTATTCAGACTCATGGCTAGTGATGCTAAAACTAGGCGACTTGAATATGGAGGCACAACAGTTGATAGAATCAGCAACTTGCCCACAAGCTTAATAGAACTCATCCTAAAACGCTTGCCGACTCACGACGCAGCAAGGACATGTATCCTCTCCAAAACATGGAGGTATATATGGAGAATGCACCCAATACTAAATTTGGATGACAAATTTATCTCACAATTAGTTTTCCAGAAGTTTTCTGACTTAAATGAACAAACACGAATAAAAAAAGTTTCGCGAACCATCAGTAATATATTGTTAGATCATCATGGCCCCATTTTAGATTTCCATCTTTGCATTCATCCAAATCTGCCTTTTCATCAAAGTTTAGATATGATTTTATGGATTATAATCATATCGATAGAGGGTGTCAGGAAATTAGACCTTTTTGATGGATCAGTTACCTGGAAACTTCCCTCTCATTTCTTTTCCTGTTCGCAGTTAACACATTTGTGTCTCACGAACTGCATGCTAAATCCACCCCCTGGATTTGGTGGATTTCGTAACCTGATTAGCACAGACCTTATGTTTGTCATATTTAATGCCGACATGACATTCGGCACTCAACTCAAGGAATTGGATATGAAAATTTGCACTGGGATTGAACATTTGGGACCCCAATTTAAATGTGATAACAATCTCACTGTGTTGAGTATTGTGGACTGTGAAACAATTGATTGGCAATGGTTCGAATTCACTCGGAATTTGAAATTTCTTAGAGTCACGATGGATGAAGTGCCAAGTACTGATAAGAAAATGATTAATCTAGACAAGCTAGTTGGCAATATGCCTAGAATCAAATCTCTTCACCTTCATGGCTTCTTCTTTAAGGTAATTTTTACATCCGACAAGTTAGACTAATTGAAATTGTCATTCACTAATATAATTAGCTGATCATGTCTCACAATTTGATTTATTGTTTGATCAGAAGTTCACTAATATAACATGTATGTGTGTTTGTATGTAGATTTTAGAACCAGATGCAGGTATTTTGAAGAGGCTTACAAGACCTATGAAGAAATTGAAATTTCTGTACCTTTACAATATTGATTTACATGATTTGGTTCATATTCAATCTGTGCTTTGTTTGATCAGAAGTTCACCTAACCTGCAACTTCTTGACGTCGATCTGGTGAGAATTTGTTTGCCCAATCTGATCATTAAAATATGTTAACTAATTTTGATTAATTTTCAAGGTTTCTGCTTGGGGACATAGGACTCATATCCAAAGAGAAATTTAAATTATTCCTCTCCGCTTAAAGTATAATCAAATTATGTGTTAATCAAGGACAACTTGTGTGATCAAACAGTAGCATTAGATTATTAGATATACCATAATTGCTGAATATGAATGTGACCCTAGACGTTTTTGGCTCATTTTGTGTTTCAAACATGTAACGAAAGTGTAAATTACATACATGCCCTAGATGTTTTATCTCTCTTAATTACAATCAGCTTATATAAGAATAAATTTTATTCAATAATAAATGCTTTCTACCTATAACAATATGTATATTTTATTCTTGTGCATAAACCTAATACTACTTAAATTGGAATACCGAGTGCTGGACCCGTAACCTAACTGTACTCGGACTCTGATATAATTAGAAAGCGTAGATAGCCCTACAGGCCTAAAGAGGGAAATAAAAGCAATCCCTTGAAGCCTCCCTTTATAAGGCTTAGCCTAGCGGATATCCCTCATCCTTGGTAACCGTAGGTCAAGGGTTCTAGCTTTAGTGGAGGCAGATATGTGCTCAAGTGTTTTAAGTTCTTCTAATTGACCCTACGGAAAAGAAAAGCCCTCTAAAAGGACAGAGATAGGGATAGAAAAAGTTTCACAATCTTTGTATTCTCACACACATTGCACCGGAGAGAAATATACACTTCCATTGATGTTCTGAGCTGAAATATAATGCTTGTTTGATTATCGTTATCTTATCAATTCCCAGGATCTTTAACTTCTTGGGAAGTATCCATGAGTGAAGTTGCTTGATTGAAAAAATTAAGAGAATTTATGAATTAATTAAGCTCGCATGAAAGACCTTCATAGATCCTTCACAACTCATAGGAAGTTTTATTAAAGAAATATAGCGAGGATTTGTTTTATTTCCAAATGTATGATACTAGACATGCCAATTCTAGAAATGTTTAATATTATGGTATCTATCCCTTTGGTAAGTACTGTCTACATAGTAAAGTAAGATTTACACTTGGAATTATATTGTTCCCCTTAATTTTGTGCTCACTCCTAGTTAACATATTAAAGTTTCTTTTCTCATAAATTAGAAAGCAGGGATACTTCAATGCTGAAGAACTGTGTATCCCGTGCTTTGTAGTGCGGGGATACGCCGGGATACGTATGGGATATGCACATGTCGGCGAATTCAAAGACGGGATACGCGGGGTGCGGGAATGGGGTGTGGGAGTGACAGTTTTCCTAATTTTTAACAATATATATTTTTTTAATTCTAAAGTAGACTTAGTCAAAGCCCAAAGTGAGAGTATTGAGATATACTGAGACATACCCATTAGTTCATTACCCTTATTGAGAAACATGCAGTTCATAAATACATACGGCGATACATCTATGCCTCTCTGCGCAGCTTGTTTTAAATTTTAGTTGTTATGAATTAAGGATGAACTTATTTATATTTTGTTTAATTGAATTATAACATATATATATATATATATATATATATATATAATATTTTTATATTTGTCGTATCCACCCGTACCCGTATCCTCATATTTTTGAATTTTCCGAATTCCTGGCCATATCCCCATACCTCACACCCGCACCCGCACCCGCACCCGCACCTGCACCCGTGCTTCCTAGATGTCATAGATAAATAATCACATCCCCTCTTTAGATTTTTACATAATCTTTTTTACTGCAATATAGAGGACTTGCACTTCGCTCTGTATAACAATAATCACTTTTACCTATTCTTTTCGCTCAAAAGTTCTGTTTTCTCTCTTGAATATTTTTTTTTCTTCATTATACATCTGGAATTTAGTTTGTACTGTCTCTCTAATAATCACATTATATCTGAAAGTTTCTAACGCTGTCTATTACAAAGTTGTATTTAGTCGTAATTAAACTATCAATATATATCCTGGCCAGTCAGGACAACTTGTCAGTTTTAGATATTGGTTTTTATCATTCACTACTGTCGTGCTATGCGTATACAATCTTATTATATGTGGACATACTATAACTTATTATTAACAGGCTATTTGTATCTACAATGTTTCTCATAGTAACATAACTCTTGATTGCATACTTTTTTTTTTGCCAAGTGATTGCGTGGATATTTATTAAAAACTAACTGGATAACTCTTATATTAACGTTGCATATACCTGTCAAAAAAACTTGTATATAGGAACATAAAGTACAGAGCAGTGATGGTAAGAACTTATTNGTTGCATATACCTGTCAAAAAAACTTGTATATAGGAACATAAAGTACAGAGCAGTGATGGTAAGGACTTATCGGACCTTACGGTGTTATCAGACCATATGATTCTAGACCGACTTGAAACCCTTTCCATATGCTACATGGTTGGTTCACGTGCCGAGTTTGAAATCCTAAAATGTTTGCTAGCATCTTCCCCTTCACTTAGACGGATTGAACTTAAGACGGACACCATTGTTGATGATCCTGCAGACGAGTTGAGGATTTCGCAAGAGGTGATGCAGATCCCTAGAGCATCCAAAGCTGCACAGATCCAGTGGGCCTAGTGGTAGTGCAGACATGTCGCGGAAGCAAATGTTGAAGCAAGTAGCTACAGATCAACGTATCTTCTGTATCTTGTGGACCAGTACTGTTCTTCTTGCTTTTCTTAAAACTTTTAAAGTGCACATTGAACCTTTTCTGCTGTAATTTGAACTCTCCTATTTATAGCAACCTTATATCTCATCAAGTCATAGTCGAATATTAACTATTAGTTGTGTGTGTATATAAATGTTTTAAGACTATGTAATAACTTCTTCTTTTTTCTCATTCGTTTAACAGCCTTTGATTTTATTAAATCCCTTTTGATGACAGAGTTCAGGGCCTTTATTTTACATAGGAAGCTTAAAATGTGGCTTTCTGATGGCCAGGTTATCCTATTTTTTTATTAAATTCTCGTAGATCTAAAACCCTTGCAAATCACGGGTATGCTCAGAAAATAGAAAATATTTCTGATTTTCGCTTAAATATGTTGTCGTTCTAATTCAATGAGTCATAGTTTGATGGTTTAAAACAACATCTTTAAAGATAACATATTTAACAATGTAAAAGTACGTGTATGTGCGCGCGCTTTAATTGTAAAATCAATAGGCATTTAAGATTATGATATGTTTCCAATCCAGAAGGTTTACAAGACCTCCTTCAAGGAATGGGAAACAACAATCTGACCACGCTACTTTGCAACGACCTTTACCTCCTCATAAAAAATTATGATGGGCTTAGAGCTCATTTGGTAAATTTGAATAAAAATTTGTGAATGATTTTTTTTTTGTAAACGAAAGAGAAACTTTCATTAAACCAAAGCATCGTTTACAATAGTCTCCAATAGAGAAGTGGGAGGAGACATAAAATCATTGTGGCAATTGAGAGAACGAGGTACATGCGCCATCAAATGAGCTGCCTTATTCGCTTGCCTTCTAATAAAATGCAACGAGATCCTATCCTTAGCATCAAGTATAGCACAACATTCCTCAAAGATATAGCCAACTTCCAGTCTGTAGTCCGCATCTTTGCATATTGCATTGACTGTGGTGAGGGAATCAGTTTCGACTGGAATCTTCATGTCTGGTAGAGTGAGTAACCAAGATAGAGCTTCACGAACCCCCATTGCCTCAGCTTAGAGCACCGAAACAACACCTGCAAACTTCACAGTCCTCCCTCGAATAAATTGACCAGTCTGGTCCCTTATGACCATCCCCACCATGAAGAAAGGCACTCCCTCCTTAGTTGAGGCATCGACATTCAGCTTAAACTCTCCCTCTACAGGAACAACCCACCCCTTTTTTACAATTTGGTCCGTGTCCTTAGTATTTGCCTGTGTAACTCGTTGTTTCTTTCTCACCCGCCATTCAGAAACCGGTTTTTTACTCCATTCCATTGCTAAAGCTGGTGTAAGATTCTTGTTATCCCACAGTTTCATGTTACGTGCATTCCAGATGCCCCACAGACCAGTAGCAATACTAATAATTTCCTCATTACCCCCTGTGCTCAACTTTTGCAGCAACCAAGCAGGCCCAGACTGAACATTTCTCATATCAAAACTGCATCCCAGGTGATGCCAACATTGAGAGGCAAAATCACAGTCGAAAAAGACATGGAGGGTGATGCCAACATTGAGAGGCAAAATCACAGTCGAAAAAGACATGGAGGATATGTTCAACATCTGTATTGCAAAACGGACATAATATGGTGACATTGACTCCCTTGCTGCGCAGAAGATTTCTCACTGGCACATTATTCCAACAAAACCTTCACATAAACATACGAATTTTACGAGGCAAATCCACCCTCCAGATTTTATTCCACCCACTAGACTGGACAATTCTGGTGCAATCTGTATGTCGATCCTGCCAAAACTTGTACCCCGACTTGACACTGTACTTGCCATTTGTAGTATGAGACCAAGCAATTCGATCTTTAACCTGGTTTTGTGGGATAAGAGTGTCCAAGATCATCTGTGGTTAGTGAATTGATTCGTCTCAACACAAATCTTTCTTTAGCCTTAACCAAGGGTCTGTGAAAGCATTTATATCCTTCTCATCTCCTAAAACCCATCTAAACCCTTTCCTAAGAGCCTCTTTTGCTTGCCAAATACCAGACCAAATAAAGTTGTCACCCCCTCCTCTGCTTGCCTGAAACACATGATTATTCGTAAAATACCTGGCCTTGTACACCCTTGCAACCAGAGATTGTGGATTATTCACGAAGTTCCAAATGTGTTTGCCTAATAATGCCAGATTGAAACCATGAAGGTCCCGAAATCCCAACCCCCCTTTGCTCTTAGCCATGCTCATATTCCCCTAGGAAGCCCATCTAATGCCTCTGTTAGTACTGGAACTCGACTGCCACCAATAGCCATTCATCATGGTCTCTATTTCTTTACATAGGTTCTTTGGTAATAGAAAACAGGTCATGCAATACTAAGGGATCGCTTGTGCAACATTCCTAAGGAGAACTGCCTACCTCTGCTCTTTTCCCATGTGAAACTTCCACCAAACAAATTAAGTTCTACCAGAGCACTATCTTCAATCACTGTTCGAAACCCATCTAGTAAGCTCTGAGGGTGAAGGTGTATACCTCTCTTGTCCATATTGTAGAGCATATCATTAAAATCACCAATAGTAAGCCAGGGGAGAGACGACTTAGAAGCAAGGCTTTGAAGAAAATTCCATGAGTCTCTCATTCTACTTCTCTCTGGGAAGCCGTAAAACCAAGTACACCTCCACGATTGCACATTATTTTCTAAAACAATAACATCAATGTGATTGAGAGAAGATTCGATAATTGTACACGACACACTGCGTTTCCAGAAAATAGCCAACCCACCTGCAAGTCCTATGCTGTCAACTGTGAACCACAATTTTTCTGCTACCAACTTTAGTTTCAGAAAGAAATAAAAAATCCGGGTTAGAAGATTTAACTAAATCTCCTAGAACACGAACTGACCGGGAATTCCCCAACCACCGACAGTTCCAACTTAAGAAATTCATTTGGATTGGCTAGAAGATTTAACTAAATCTCCTAGAACACGAACTGACCGGGAATTTCCCAACCACCGACAGTTCCAACTTAAGAAATTCATTTGGATTGGCTAGCTTGCTCCGCAAGCTTAGCCAAATCAGAGTTGAGGGATGCTGAGAAATCCATTCCAGAAATGTCAGCGTCCATGTTGTTATCTTTCTTATTTGAAATGTCATTTGTCACTCTCCCATCCAATTCCATGATGTCTCTTATATCATATCCACTTCTCCTCATTTTTCTCTCTTCTATATTTAATCCAGTTAGCTCTTCATTGTCAGGCCTCACGTAGAAATTAGATTGATTTTCAAACTCCTTAAAAGTAGCACATTGTGCTCTAGTTTCGGCTCCTCCAGTTTTAACAAGATTTTAAAAAGAGTAATGCTAGGGAACCAAACAAAATTCTCAATCGCTCCTACAAGCGCTCCTGATTCACCTCCTTTCCTGATTTTGCTGCTCCTTCTTCCGAAAATGGTTGGATGTTGTTGCTTGTTCGTTTCCTCCTCCTCAGAATCCGTGACAATATTGATCACATTATATTTATTATTTAATTAAAATTAAAATAAATTAAATATATTTTGTTTTTAAATAATTAATTGTTAATTTAATTTTTATAATTTATGAATTTAGTTTATCTTAAATAATATGAAATATATATAAAAATAAAAAAATACTTATTACGTTATAAGATATTAAAACATACATAATTTAACTCTTAAAGTATTATTAGTTCCTGCCTAGACATAAATTAAATAATATTAAGTGAGTACTATAATAAATATAAAAATATAAGTACCGACATACAATAACATATTAATTTTAAATTTTATTATTTTCGTAATATAACTAGTAAAAAAAACCGTGATTCGTGGTGGTCTCATAATAAATTTTAAGTTTATTAAAATTATTTTTGATATTGAAAATATTTAATAAATATATAATTGTAATATATTATAGAAAGTTATTTAAAAATACTTATTAATTTTATTTTTAAATGAATAAATATTAATTAATTTATTAAAAGCCAACTACACCTACATTGGTCAATGGATAAATTTAAATAAATTAGAATATAAATCAAATAATTAATTAAATAATTACGAACATTAAGCAACAATAATAACAAATATTGAAAATAACATTATGTATTTGTAATTTTTCAAATTACAAATTATAAGAACATGTTAATAAGATTATTACTTTTGAACTTTTTAAGTTGTGCAGATCAATATATAAGGTTCTCCATCTTCTTTATATAGATTTTGATTAAACGACTAAACAAATTTTACCCACAAAGTTATATTACTGATGACTAAACTGCATATGATAAAATTTGATATAACAAAATTATATTAAACCAAAATAGTAGTATTAAATTTATAAATATTATAAAATCAAATAATAATTTCAAAATATATATGTGTATTATAATCACAGCTTACTAATTTATTATGATCCTAAGATCTCTTTTTCTCCCTACGCCGTTAACAATATCAATGCCACTAATGTAGGTCAAGAAGCCCACGACATCTAAATAAATATTAATAACATTCTGTAAATATTGAAGAATGTAATTTAAAATTATATATGTGTGTGTGACTTATAATATCTTATTTTAGCAAAATACCTGACATCATATTAGTGTTATTAACACGTGCTTCAATTATATCGGAAGATATGAACTCAAATCCATGTAATGGTATGTTAATGATTCTTTTTTCCAACATTTTTGAGTCGTTGTACATAAAAACATCACTTTAAACTCACATGATAGTGGTCTATATATCGACCGATATTTGCAACTACTTTTAAGTTTTTAATGCTATATAAAGTCCTTTCTTTCAAAATATGTTTGAATCGAAAAAGTAAATGTTTTTTAATCGTTAAATGGATAAGATTTTCCTATCATAAATTCAAGCATCAAAAAGTTAGTACGAATGCATAATTGTAATAAATTAATAAATAACAAAAATTTATTAACCTTCTCATCAATTAAAATCATGTCAAGACTAAATTGATCGTCTATTTGTGTATTGATTGCCTCACACGTTGTGCATACTCTCACTCTTATCATCCGATCGTCTTTATTGTTATTCAAAACATTCAAGAGAGTGTAATTCATGATGTACTAGACGTTGAATGTAAATAGCTCTATGATAAATTTGTTGTGATTTATTATTTGATTCTTGATCTTTAATTTATATAAGTGATGATCTATTATTTTTTAGATGGAAACACATCCAATTTAGGTAAAAGAATAAAATTAATTTTTTTTATTATAGATACTGCCTTTTTGAAAAATCAAAATAGTTTCGATTTTTAATGATTTAATGTCTTTTTAAAAATTTCTAATTACCTTAGGTATAATAATGTCTTTTCTAAAATTTTGAAACTTATCTTATGGATAATAATAATTTACTTGACTTGAAGAGAAAGTTTAGGAGAATATAACGTAACTTAGATTTTTTTTATTTATAAATTGGAGAAAGTTTAGAAGAATATAAAGTAAATTCGATTTTTTTATAATTTTTAATATTTACTAATTCAAAATTTTGAAAAAATTAAAAATATATATTGGGACGATTTGGGAGCGCCACCTAACTGTCTCCGTCTTCTCCTTTATATATATATACAAGCTTATAACCCGTGCGAAGCACGGTATGCATGACTAATATTTAGGTAAATTTATTTTTTATATTATAT